>SNQJ01S0078907.1:55295-67966 GCA_010110895.2 Picea sitchensis
AAGAGGAGGAGCCCAGGATCAGGATCGAGGAACGGTGGCCAGTCTCTGTAATCATTGTAAGTTGATTCATATTGAGATTAATAAAAAGATGCTTTTCCCGTCCCAAATACATGAGTCTTATCTATGTTATTTTATTTATGTTTAAATCTCTAACCCTCTAGTAGATCAGTAGCATGCATGCGTAGTTTTGTCTTGATTGCAGGATCTCTTTGTGGAAGGAGCAGCAACAGCAAGGAGATAAAAGCTCAACGAAGGATCTACTTCAACCGTCGATACAAAGGTTAGTTGATTCTTCCCATGTTTGCCTGAGAAAAAGGTTTCTAGGTTTGGGTAGGAGGTTAAAAGTTATTTCTTGAAGGGTCATGATCTGCATGCAAGTTTAAAGCCCTAGCTTGCTAGTCTGTAGGGTAGAAAAACCCCACAACAACAATACAAGTATTTCTATGGGAAAATATTCAAATATTCCCTCTATGGATGACTTCATATAATTTCTAATTGATGAGCATGATAAACTCATTCATATAGGATCTCTTGGGAGATCCAAGAACCATGCTCTTGCAATGAACAATGATAGTAAGAATAACAAGAAGAAATCAATGGATCTTGATCACATGCATGAAGAAAGCATTGAATCCTCTAAGCATACATTGAACCCCAATGAAGGAAAGTCTAAGAAGGAGAGAAAAAATTGCATCTATAAATGGTTTTATCCTAAGAGTTCTTGTACAATGAAGACAATGGATCTTATGGTGAAAGTACTTCAACAACACAACCTTGCAGATTTCATACCGGACAGTGTGAAGAAGAAGAATCAAGACAAGACACTAGAAAATCAAGGAAAGGGCCATGTTTTAAATACTATTTATTCATGATTTGATAGATGGATATTAGAATCAGGTTCCTCTAACCATATGGATACATCAAAGCATTATTTTTCTTTCTTGATAACTTCCACTAGACCTCGTATGTTGATGGGAGAAAAAATACCTATGAGATTGTGCAGAGAAGGGAGGGTGGAACTTTATTATGGAAGTTTTCAGAATGTGTTACATGTTTTGAATCTCTCCGTGAATATCCTCTCTTTCTACCAAATTACACACTCAAATACAAGCAACAAATTTGATTTCATGTTGGATTTAGTGATAATCTCAGAGATGGCAGATGGTTCCAGGGTTACACTTGGGGAGGTGGATCATCATTTCAAGTTATATAATTTTTTTTTATTATTTTGTTCCTAAATCTGATTATGTTACTCTTATAACAAATGCAAATGAATAAATTAGAGAAAAATCAAATGACAAGTTCGAGGAAGGCCCCTTGCATGCACTTTAGGAGGATCAAATTGAACCTTTTTCTCCTCATCCAAAGGGATATCTTTGAGATGATTTTACATATTCTTTAGATAATATTTCAAAATATGATTTAGAATACCACCAATAACCTATTGAAGATCCAAATCACAAGGTAGGGATGACACATTAGACTTTACATGCAACTAGTGAGCTAGTGGGAGAAATTGTTAAGTCTCATAGACCTTGTTATCAATTTTTTGATACTCCATGGGCACTCACTTCTATTGTAAGAATGTACAATGATCAACGAAAATCCAAGGGATTCTCACATAATGGGACATGACACATCCAAAAAAAGATACACGATGGGCTCTTTTATATGAAACACCATAATTATTTATAGTATACATAGTATGCATTATATTTTCATTGGTGGTTTCTTCCCACTGAGGTTTCCGTCTTTATCTCACCTTTTTCATATCATTTTTTCCATAAGTTGTTTATATATGAGTACCTAAAATGGCCCTCGAATGAGGTTTTGGGTTTGAATCCCTGGCCAGGATCTTGTTTAGGGTCTCACTTGATGTCCCCACCGGGTTAGGCCCATAATCAGGCTGAACAGTTTACCCCATTTACCATCCACAAAATGTGGGGAAGTACTCAGGGGTTTCCTGTGTTGTATTCCTAGGAAACAAAATGAGTACCTAACATGGCCAAACAAATTTGGGAATCATACATCATTCCTTCTACCAAGTTTTTATTCAAGGGGGCTATTGGAGTACATGCACAACATTCCACTTTTCAAGGGACATCTATTTTTATCCATTCCTAAATTTACGGGGTTTCCTATTTTCAAGAATGTTATTTATAGCAAGAATAACATATGGAATTGACGACAACTAATTTATGCATTGGATATGGATAACTTAGCCACTTAGGAAGTGTGCATTTCTTTTATTATTAATGGAGTGAAATTTATCATTTGCCATAATTTACCACATAGTGACTCATGGTATTAATTAGTTAATATTTGACTAAATCTAGTTAATGCATGCACAAAGAACCCCAACCTTATGCACACTTCTTTTTCTCCCCAATGTGTCCCTAGAGAGTGTGTATATTGTACTCATTTCAAACATTAATATACAAGTGAAATAAAAATTGGTTCTTCAACAATATTGTCTTTTTGAGTGTTATTTCATTCTTTCCTCTCTCTTTTTCTTGCAATTTTACCAGTGTGTTTTTTTCTTGCAACTAGATGTTGGTTTGTTGTTAAAATCCTACATCACATGATTATAAAAAAAACGTATCGTGATAAATCATTAATGTACTTGAAATATAATTTTTTCTATAAAATATATTTAACAATATAACTTTTTCCTCTAGACATTCTAGTAGATGGGTCACCTTATTGGAGATTCTATAGTTATCCTTGACATTGTAGTAGATCAGTCACTTTGTTGGAGATTCTTTAGTTATCCATTTTCTTTGATATGATATTCATTAATAAAATATATTTCTATTTGAGGTTTTGATCACTAAGGTCTACATGAAATTACAAAATATTACATAGATATATTGTAATAAAAATGCAATTAAATACTTATATTATTTTTCATGTTAAAAGAATTGAATGGTATTTGACTATTATTCACTCTTGATTTTTTATCCTTTATTTCAATTACTTGTCTTTTCCCATTTTCCTTTTCTTTCCTCTTTGTTTATGATCTTCATCATGACCTCCAAATCTAGATATACTACAAGGATATGATATAAAGTAACCATATAATATTCACATAAGATATATAATGAAATTAAGTGACCAAACACCAACACATAATTGCATATCTATCAATGAAATGTTAATCTGTTAAATAATTGTAAACTACATGAGTTCAAAATATTATAAGAGAAAATTGCAATGTCATCCATGTGAAGAAAGAACATAAACATGTTTATACACAAATTGCGGAATCAAATTTAGAATGTGTTTGTACACTTAGTTAAAATTCAATTAAACTTGATATTCTTTTCATTACTGCAAATCAACCTAATTTTTTACCTTATGAATCATATTTGAGATACTCATGTCTCTACCTAGCTCTCACGATGTTTCATTTTTACTAACTCATCCTAAATATGATCAATATGTACACCCTTCATGCCCATATCATATAACATGGCATTAATTGAATTAGGATAATATCTTAGTCGCATATATATCATTGATGAAAAGTTTTTTGGTGGTATATAATCCATGTGCATGCAACGTTGTTATGAACCTAACCTTTATTGATATCAAATCAATGTTCACTTGCCTCTTTGAGGGGGAAACCTCCAATAGAGTAGACCTCAAGTTACAAATTATTTTGAGTACATCTTTTATAATACTTCTACATATTTATATAGTACTTTGTATCCCATAAGAACATTATAGAGAAGGAACTTTCTAGTAGGTGGAACCTTTTAGTAAGCCATCTTACAATAAGTGTGTTCACACTATTACATAGGCCTTGTTACCCTGTTAGGGGTGACAACATTCAGATACCCTCACAAGGGTGTCATGTTGCTACTTGTATGAGATGTCATGCTCATATTCTCTAGATCTAGATAGATTTTCTCTTGATCTCCACCATATGCATGATTGTGCTAGGTCAACTATGATATATCTCACCTTCATCCATCACTCCTCAAATGATAGATGCACCGTGGATGGTACAATATGGTTTCAATATTTTTAATTTTGATATTCCATGTATCAATGTCCATTTGTATGTGATGATATAACTTCATATCTTCTCATAAAATTCATAAACACCCAATGATACCTAGTATCACTTCATAACATTACATGGTTTTATTATTTTCCTCACAGTACCTTGGGGAACATGTTTTCTTTTAGAAGTGTGTCATTTATTTGGTTAATATATACTCTTGGGTACTTGGTCTACATAAAATTTTCCACATCCTAATCGCACTAACCATCTTCCAAATTCCCTATGTAATTCATTCCATCAATATAAAAGTTATATAATAGTCATGTATGATTTCTCCAAGGTAAAAAACAAGGTCGAAATGATAAAATCATGAATCAATAAAGACAATGAGGCTAAGAGGTGAAGAGATACAACCAAAAGCCAAATAAAAATCTTGAGTAATGCCACCTCTCTATGAGGCCAATGCCCCTAGTCCCTAGCTTATCTATGAATATCTAAAGAATAAGGGACTTTTTCGATAAAATCAACACTTAAAGAAAGAGGATTAAAGGGTTAGTAAGAAATAGTGCTAAAGACATGTAACTCAGTGATAATATCCCTCTCAAATGCTATTATATAAAGATCCTATTACATAAATCTAGACGAATGAATAAATGAATAAAAATACTTATGCATGTCTAATACTTTGAGGGTCATCACATTCACTTATTTCCCCTTCCCTTTCATCATTATTATTCATTTTTGCATATATTTCACCCAAGTACTTAGTAAATACGGATTTTCCTAGGACTTGGTGCATGTATAAGGAATAATATTATTTGTTATCGGACTAATCGGTAAGTGCGAACACAAACAAATATCCCTAATTTCGACAGGAAACTAGAACAAAACAAGACAAAATACACACTTCACCTTAGACTTCATTGCCACATAAACTAATTTAGAGAGGTACAAGTGACATACCTTTTAAACGACGCTTGATCCTTGCTAGTTTCGTCCTTGTAGCTCCTTATTTGAGTTTGTGGAATGGTGAGCCTATCTAAGAAGCACAAACCAACAAAGAGGGAAAACAGATATATATATATTCCAATGAATTCTATGTATAAGATCAAGGAGTTATACAATAAAATTTAAGACACCTTTATAGGGAAGAAATGTATTGTTGCATTATATTAAATGGAAAGTGGAGAATACAACCAATGCCTTGATGTTGCAAGGTCACCTTTCAATGGCTCTTTTCTCCAACACACACACTTTTCTCCAATTCCTTTGATGAAGAAGATCCACAATCTGACTTAGAGAACTAAAGTAAAGCTCTCAAGCATAATCTATAGTAGAATTCTCCATGCATATGCAAGTCTTGGCCTATTCAACCTTAGCCTTTTCCATGAGATATCCCTCTTTATATAGTGTGAAAGAGAGATGGATGAGGAGATTAGGATGATCCCACTAAATCATAGAAGTGAGTAAGATCCAAACCGATCATAGGCCACCTCATCTTCTATAATATTCTCTTCTAGAATATTTGTGAATTTTGACTTTTCCTTTGCTTAAGCATCATCGCACCCTATGTACAGGCAACATGCGATGACATCACAGTCTAGTGTTACTGCAGAGTGCGACAATCGTACATATTCACACCCCATGCATACAACAAGGTGTGATGAACTTCCTTGTTATGGTTTCCGAAAGAGGAAATCAAACCACTTTTCTCATGGAGAAAGTCTCTTTCAATCTTTTCAGGGAACATGAGCACATGTTGTAAATTGATTACTGAGGTGACCAAAATATTGTGTAACATTATTATCCTTGGTAAGGCTTAGGAAAATATTAAATATAACCCCTACTTGTTATGTTGTGGTAAGATATGTCACTAGGTGCTACCATTTAATGTCTTGCTAAGAGGCTAGACCCATCACTTCAAATGGGTATTGTGAATTGGGATAGATGTACCATGCCTTGAGATCACTCACATTGCATTGGGTTCCATGATGATGCATTGGGATTTGTTTACACATATATGATCATATATATAGTGATTGGGATCCATGTACTATATTGGGATATGTGTCATTATGTTCAGATCCATGACAGTGGATTGAGCCATGAAATGGATGTCATTCGATATTAGATGTCATGTGGAAAGATCATATTCATCCTCCCTCAATTGGACATTGCATTCACACTCGTGCATTATTATCTCTCCTTGGAACACATGTGGAACTATTTAATGCATTGGAGGGGTTTTCTATAGATTATGGACGTGGTTACAGGTAGTTACTTGGACAATATGATGACATGGCATTCTTTATTGCTCATTACTTGGGGAGAGATCAACTAGAGGAGGCCAGATGTGCCACTTATCTTTACTTTCTAACTTTGATGGCTCACACATGTAAGGCTGACATAATCACCTTTGATGTTTTTATTCAACATTTGGGCCACTCCTTGGTTTAAGCAAGTTGGTTGGAGGATGTTGGATATTATCATATCATATTTGACTCATCCATTCCTTCCTTGATGGGACATTTGTGCTATTTTGATGGGTGCACCCTCTTCACTCTCCTTTTAGACCACACGTGTGCAAATTATTGTTGTATTTGGACCATTCTAGAGGGTCTCTTAACTCTTTGAGAATTTTGTGGGGTTTGTTATATCATTTGTTGTATTTTCATGTGGTATTGACTGGGCTAATAGTTTTGATCTCATGGTTTGAGCTAGAACATTGTATTGTATTTTAGTGAATTTATTTTTCATTACATTAAGGTAGGATGTCCTTAGGATATTTCATTTTTCTTTTATAACATTTGATTTAACCTTGATAGTACTGGGAGAGGCTTATTTATTGACCAATCCTCCCATCCAACCTTGAAGGGGACCTTCTAAACCTAGGAAATACTTGAGGGGAAATCTTCCAAGTACCATCAAAATTGTCTCATCTTAAACCCTATACTTCACCTTGAGTTGAGATAGTAACCCCATACCATCTAAAGGAAATGTTATATCATTGTATTCAAGAACAAAAAAACCTAAAAAATAAAAAAATATTGACCTTTTTCCCTTTTTTCCTTCTTATTTTGCAATCTAGGTTTTCGTCATGTGTATCCTTAGATATAGATTACCTTGGGATTCATTGTCATATCTTTCATATAACTCATGTTATCCATTCTTCATTGAATTGTTTTGTTAGAATTTAGTGTTTGATGCATTTGTATCTTTCATTGTTTTCCTATAAATCAAACACTAATTATTCATAATGCACCTATGACTAAAATATGATCCAATGTTACTTGTGTGAGCCTTATAGCCTTGCTTGGAAGGTATTCTTGATGACACCATTGTTTTGATTTCTATTTGTCCATACCCTAATTTTTTAATACAATTAGTTACGGAATTTTCATTCCATGCAACTTTAAGAAAATGTTTTGATCCATATTACTCCAAATGACTCTAGCATTAGCCCAAATGATGCCCAAACTATCCCAAAAACATTATGACAAGGATGGGTGTTTCCTTGTCCAAAAATCCAGAACTATACAGAGGCTAAGTCGAGGTTCGTTCATTGTCTTTTAGAGAATCCTTTGCATGTGTCTATGATCCCTACATCTAATTCCCTCACATGTATCCTAAACCAAAAATGCATAAGTATAAAGAAACCAATTCTAGGTTCGTTTATTGTTTCTTAGAGCCACCTTTGCATATGTATCTGATCCCTAGGTCTACTTCCCTCAAATTTATCCTAAACCACCTCAAACAACATGCCTAAAATATGTATCATTTGTTATCCCTTGTTGGTTTGAGCATCAATCTCCTGTGTGATTCTACATTTAGGGTCTTGAATGTGAAATGCATTATGATCCACACAATATGAAAAGTTTAGTGAATTTAGAATGTTTTTTAGGAATGATTATTGATCTAAATATACTTGTGCATATATGTGGCATAAGTAAACAAACGTGGATGACATAACTCTGAATCTAGTTGGTGAGATGGATGATATACATATTCTTTGCAAACTAAAATTGATCATTATTATTATTGGTACTTCATTTCTATAGTTTCATGATTGGATATATATTTCTTGGGTTATAAATATGTTTACAAGTGTAAAAACTCCTACTACAATAAATTGTTTTTCTTAAATATTTCCATAAACATGTACTTGTACAATTATCTAATTGTCATAGTGTTACCATGATAGAATAAAGACTCATTGGCACTCAATACTATATGTCAATTCTTTTGTCATATTGATCATTAGCTTAGCATGAGTCCTATTTAATTCACAAGTATTGTCACTTATTTTACCAATTTTTCTCTACTAAACATTCATTCATACTTTAATATTTTTTTTTTATCCTTGCTCTTTTAATTGATTTCTATTCTTCGAACAAACAAGTTATAATTCCAAGTTTGGAGAAGACTTGTTCCTCATACGTAAATTGTTCCTTTTATCTTTATTAGAAATATTAACATACCAAGGTTCATAGGTATTATACGTTTTGTACCATAATATGGAAACCATACACTAATTATCAATACTTAAACAAATCCAAATAAAAGGTTTAGATCCATAATGATTTTCGATCAGGGATGATTTTAGGGGCTAAATTTCGCTCATGGGCTAGTTTTCCATGGTTTTTCCAGAAAAGAGATTCACTATTTTAAAAATGATTCGCCCAAATTCTATAGGATAAAATTATTTTACCTTAAAAATCTCCAAAATGTTATAAAAACTATATAAAATCCTTAGAAATTTGAATATTTTTACAAAAATATTGCCAAACATTTATAGTTGTCATATGAAGGATTAGTAAGATTCGCCAAGGTTTTTACATTTTTAAATAAATTTCCATCCTTAAAATCATCCATGTTTTCGATCTCATTTCATTCATTTAATTTATAATGCATGATTTCTGGACAAGGGCACTATTAATATAACAACATTATAGTAGTGTTCGTGAAATAAATCCACGTTAGTCCTTTTAATATAGTTTACTCACCCTAGCATTCAGCCTTAGGGTCTCCATAACTACCAACATAATGTTCTTAGCTATTGGAATTAAGTCCTTCATGAATCTCCATGCCATGATTTTATATAACAATTGTTGGCCAAAAAGGAGCGTACTTATATCATGTTGTATTAAGGAATCAAGATTAAGGGGACTTAATTAATATCCAACCCTGTGTAAATTTGGTTTAGTACCGTAACCAAGTTCATGATTATCGACGAGGTAGGGTTCTCTTATGCCACGTCGTTGGAACCATTTATGATCTCTGGTAGAGATGCACCTAACTGGTACTCTACTCTTTACTATGCATTGGTAGATGAGTTCATTGTCATTCCATATCTCTATTAGGGTTTCAATATTTTTCTATTGGATTTTTGTTAGAAAGACTTTGCAAATAAGAACGATAACATTTTCTAAGGTAACATTGATGAAATAGCATTAATCTTTACAATCGACTAGCTTATGGTTTAATTCGCTTTCTTTTGTTTTATTTTTGTAACTTTGAAAACTAATTTATGTCCTTGTTGTTTGCAAATAGGTTTATTCTTGTCTATGGAACAAATGATTCACCTTTTGCATTGTTGATTCTCTCTCAAAATTTAAAAGTAAGGGAAAAAATTGTTTATAGTAGATATATTTTAAGTTCTGTTTGTATGTAATAGCCATATGTTTTTGTTGAGTATGTGTTATACTCTTTGCATGTGTGTGTGTGGGCATGTTATATTCGATAACTACGTTTGATGATCCCAAATTTATTCTATCTTTGTGTCGTGTGCAACGAGCACTTTCTTGGGGTCCCAAGGGGGTCCAGGTTTGCCCCCCTTGGTCACGCGCAACATTCAATGATTTTTTCTATTTAGCGTATTTTACTATTTTTAGTGGTTTTCTAAATTAATCCCGTATTAAGGGATTAGGGTTTTGGTAGCTAGAGAATACCTAAAACATTGTATATATTGTATGGTAAATGGTGAAATTAATACAATAAAGAGTTGAAAGGTGTGGCACTAAGGAAGGTTTGTTTTCTTTCGGTTAAGGGTTTCCAATGTAAATCTATGTGTAGTATATGTATGAGCCATTGATTAATCTTTGTTTTTATTAAGAATATGTATGCATTGCTTTACTTCACAGGTTTAAAACTTACATGTGGTATCAGAGCTTGTTTTTGGGTTCAGAGGGACGCCTTTGTTGTTGAGGGTTTGGCTCGGTCTTGATAGATCAAGTTTATCTTGGGTCTGTGATAAACCTGGGCTTAGTGGGAGCTTCTGCAATGGTGATTCAAGTGTAGAAAGAGGAATGGAGAGCTCTTCTAGAATCGAGATAGAGAACTTCAATGGAAAAAACTTTGAGCCATGGAAGATCAAGATGGAGGACCTTCTTATAGAAAAAGAACAATGGATCGTTGTGTATCCTGGTACACATCCTACTGGTATGCAACCTACTAGCACATAGTCGACTGGTACACAACCTACTAGTACACAAACTACTAGTAGACCATCTACTGGTATGTCGAAGGAAGATTGGGAGGAGTTGGACAAAAGAACAAGGAGTATTATTCGACTCTACCTAGAAGATTCGGTGTTGTTGAATGTCTCGAGAGAATATACGACCAAGGAACTATGGGATAAGTTAGGGAATTTGTATCAATCAAAGTCCCTGGTAAACAAGTTGTTTCTTCGAAAGAAGTTGTATCATCTTAGGATGGAAGATGGATATTTTTTGATAGAACATCTAAATGCCTTTAATACTCTGGTAAGTCAACTCATATCTGTTAATATTATGATTGCAGAAGAAGATAAGTGTATTAATTTGCTATTTTCTATGTCAGAATCTTGGGATAATATGGTTGTATCAATTGGTAGTACCACTCAATCTACATTGAAGTATGAGGATGTAGTTGCATCCTTGTTATCCGAAGAGATAAGGTGGAAAAGAATGGATGGTCATGGCACAGATGATTTATTTGTAAGAGGTCATACCCAAGACAGGAATCTTGGTAAGTCTTTGGGGAGGAGATCTAAATCTATAGATAGATCTAAGTCTCCAGGAAAATCTTTGAGGAAATGTTAGAAGTGTGGTAAAACAGGGAATTATAAGAAAGATTGCAAGTCTAAAAAGGTTGATAAACTAAAGGGATCTGATAGTACCTCTTCCATAAAGCCAAAAACCTCCACTGAAGAAGGAGGTGTTGTTTACCTGGCATCTACAGGTACACATGAAGACCATGATGTATGGTTGATCGACTCAGGTGCATCATATCATACAACTCCTCACAGGGAGTGGTTCTATGAATATGAAAAATATGATGGTGGTGATGTATTCCTAGTAGATTACTCGACAACAAAAATCATGGGACATGGAAGGGTTAAGTTGTTTCTAAAATATAGAAGGATTAGAACTCTCCCTGGGGTTCTGCACATTCCAAAACTAGCCAGGAGGATAATATCTATAAGCAAGTTGGATGATGCAGGAGTGGATGCTTTATTGGGAAAGGGCACTTGGAAGATGGTACGAGGGGAAATGGTGTTGATGAGGGGAGTTTGTTGTGGAACTCTGTACAAGTTGTTGGGAAACACTTATAATAATGGGTGTAACAATTCTGGTTTCCATGAGTAGAGAAATGAAGGAAAAAAGACCAATACAGGCCCTGAAAAGAAGACCATGTTGTGGCATCAAAGACTGGGGCATATTGGAGAAAAGGGCCTTCAAACACTACATGGTAAAGGTATGGTTGAAGGTATGTCTAATTGGACTCTGGATTTTGATTTTTGTGAACATTGCATATAGGGTAAACATAATTGAGTAAGATTCCCATCCGGTTCTACAAGAGCAAAGGGGATCTTAGAGTTGATACACAGTGATGTGTTTGGACCTATTCCTATTCGATCCCTAGGTAAATCTGTGTATTATGTTTCATTCATAGATGATTTCAAAAGGAACCCATGGATTTATTTTCTTAGAAATAAATATGAGGTATTTGATAAATTTAAAGAGTTTAAGGCTCTGGTAGAAAATCATATAGAAAATAAAATAAAGGTATTGAGGACAAATAATGGTAGAGAATTCTGCGAAAATGAATTCAAAGAATTCTGTAAGAAGTTTGGTATAGCAAGGAAAAAAACTACTCCATACACACCTCAACAGAATGGAGTTGCAGAAAGGATGAACATGACACTGATGGAAAACGCAAGGAGCATGCTTGGTGGTGCCGAGTTAGAACAAGAATTATGGGCAAAGGAAGTGGGTACAACATGTTACCTAGTCAATCAATCACCCTCATCAACGTTGGATGATAAAACTACACACGAGGTATGGACTGGAAAGAAACCCTCTCTTGAACATATTAGGTTTTTTGGTTGTGATGCTTATGTACATGTTCCAAAGGAAAATAGGAGTAAGCTGGATAATAAAGTTGAAAAGTGTATCTTTATTGGTTATAAAGATGGTGTGAAAGGATATAATCTTTGGAACCTAGAAAGTAAGAAGACTGTTTACAGTCAAGATGTTGTTTTTAGAGAGGTAAAAGATGTTTCCAAATAGGAATTCCTACCAAGGAAATAAAAACCTGAGAAAATAGAGCTTGAGTTGGATGATCCAAAATCTGAATCATCTGAAGAAGATGAAGCAAAAGAAGAAGAACATCATACCCTAGT
>SNQJ01S0078908.1:0-27627 GCA_010110895.2 Picea sitchensis
TCATAAGCATCTTTGGCTAGTTTGTTGACCCATCATATATATGGTTTATGTATGTTTTGGTTAACTGATTAGTTTTCTTATCCATTTGTTATACAAACCTATCTAACAATAGCTCTTGAAGGCCTTGTGTTGCATGAATATAGCTAATATTGTCTTGAGAATACAATCCAAAGGTTAAGATATTCATCTTGATCCAAACCCATACCTATTATTGAGAAAATAGTTTCCAAAAAGATTAAGTTACCAGACATCTCTAACTTATAGCCTAGGATATTTTACTGGAGTGATAACAGAACCTATGGGAGAGATGAGAATACCCTTGAAACCATATCCAAAGCCATTCAAGAAAAGACCCTACAGATTGAACCCAAAATATAAGGAAAAAGTTAAGATTGAGCTAGACAGAATGCTGGAAGCAGGGATTATTGAACCTGTCGAAGAGTCGGAGTGGATTATCCCCATGGTAGTGAAAGATAAGAGGACATGTGATATTAGGATCTGCATAGATCTCAAGAATCTTAATGACGCTTGTCTACATGATCCTTTCCCTACACCATTCGTAGACGAAGTGTTGGATAACGTGGGAGGCCAAGAAGTATATTCTTTTATAGATGGGTTTTCAGGATACCATCATATCCGCATCACCAAGGAGGACCATCATAAGACTACATTTTCCACAGAGTGGGGATACTACCAATATACAGTAATTCCATCTGGATTGAAGAATTCCCCAGCCATCTTTTCCAGGGTGGTGGTTGAAGCATTCAAAGAATTTTTTCATAATTTTGTAAAAGCATACTTTTATGACTGGACTGTTTTTAGTTTGTTGAAAAATCATATTGAATGTCTAAGGCTAATGCTGGATAAATGCAGGCAGTGTCAAATTTCTTTGAATTTGAAGAAGTGCATCTTCTTCTCACCATTTGGATTATTATTAGGTCATATTGTATGCAAGCAAGGATTGTTGGTGGATCCATCCAAAATTGCAATTATAGTTGATTTTCCACCTCCCACCTCAATCAAACAATTGCGCACTGCGCTAGGACATACTGGCTATTATAGGAAATTTATCAAAGGATATGCTCAGATTATTGCGCTGATGGAGAAGTTACTAAAGAAATACTGTCAGTTTGGTTGGATAGATGAATGCCAATAGAGATTCGACACACTGAAACAAAATATGGTGACTGCACCTATCCTAGTCTTTCTAGACTGGAGCAAGGAATTTCATGTGCATATTGATGCATATTCCATTGTATTAGGAGAAGTACTAGCACAACCTAGAGAAGGAAACATTGATCATCTATTAGCATTTGCCAACAAAAAGCTATCTACAACTGAAATTAATTACACCACTACATAAAGAGAAGGATTAGCCATGGTGTATGCATTACATAAATTCCACCACTACTTGTTGGGAGGACACTTTAAAATGTTTACTGATCACTCCACGTTGAAGTACCTAGTCAACAAGCCAGTGTTGGGGGCGAGAATATGTAGATGGCTTCATTTGTTTCAAGAATATGATTTTGAGATCATAGTTAAGCCAGGAAGAATGAACAAGGGTCCAAACCACCTGTTGAGGTTGGAACATGGCGAAGAACCTACCAGTCTGGAGGATACATTACCGTATGCACAACTGCTCACCATTATAAATATTGATGACCACTTCGCAGACATAGTCCAGTTCCTGTCAACAGGAATGGCTCCAGGTGAGTACACAATTCCTCAGAAGAAACAACTAGTGGTGCAAGTTTTAGACTTCTCACTTATAGCTAGACAACTGTACAAAATGGGGCCTGATGAGATACTAAGAAAATGTGTGATGGAGGAAGAGTTCCCTATGATCCTCGAAGAATCTCATGAATTCCTTGCAGGAGGACATTACGCAGGAAAAAAAATTGTGCAGAAGGTTTTGCGAGATGGCCTTTGGTGGCCTATGCTACACAAAGATGCTAAAGACTATGCCAAAACATGTTATGTATGCTAGCAAGTTGTAAATCCATCCTGAATAGATGAAATTCCATTAGCACCACATATGAATTTACAAGCATTTGACAAGTGGGCCATTGACTTCATGGGACCTATAAACCCACCAGGAAAGTGCACAGGAGCAAGGTATATTATCACTTCAATAGAATACCTGACTAGATGGGTTGAAGAAAGAGCAGTTAAGGACTATAGTGCAACTACAACTGCGTGTTTTATATTTTATGACATAATATCCAGGTTTGGATGCCCTAAGATCCTTATGAGGGATCAAGGTACATACTTCATCAATAAGACAGTTGAAGCCTTGACTAAAGAATTTGCGGTCCACCATCAGAAGAGCACACCTTATCATCCACAAGAAAATGAAACAGTTGACGCATTCAACAAAATCTTGGAGATATTATTAACAAATATTTGCAGTGTGAATGGGGATGACTGGGATTTAAGAGTACCAGCAGTACTCTGGGCCTATTGAACCACTTATAAGAAATTAGCAACGTAGACCCCCTTCAAGTTGGTCTATGGTCTGGAAGTTGTTCTGATGGAGTACTTGGTACCAATATTAAGAATTGATGCATTTACAGGCATGGATGATACTTGCATTGTTCATGAGAGGCTATCATAGTTGGTCGAACTAGAAGAAGACAGATTCATTGCAAGCTTCCATCAACAAGTTCAGAAGGAACGAGAAAAGTTCTATCATGACAGACATATCAAGAAGAAGATATTCAAACAAGGTGATTTAGTACTAGTATATGACAGTAAGTTTATCAAACACCCTGGCAAGTTCAGGATGCATTGGCTCAGACCATATGAGATTGCCTATGTTACAGAAGGAAGAGCTGCGCAGCTAAATACATTGAAAGGAGACTGGAAGGAAGGCTTGGTGAATGGGATTCGACTGAAGTTGTACTATGACAACCAACTGCCTCTTAACTCTCAGTAGAATCAAGGAGACAAGGGTCTAGGTACTAGGTGCAATTGAAATTGGGTACCAGACACAGAAAAGATAGTCTAGACAAGAAGGGAAAGGAGGCATAAAGATGAAAGCAAGGGCTGCACTATGCAGTCCAAAGTTGAAGTAAAACAAGAAGATCAGATTTGAAGTGCCTCGAGACAATTCACAGGTGAGTGTTGGGGGCCTTTTGGCCCTTGGTTATAAAATAAAGTAGAGAATAAGGAAGAAAAGGTAAAAAGAGAACTTAGCGGGAGACACAGTGATTGTCATTGGGTTGAAGTGAGAAAAAGAGAAAAGAATATGGAGCGAAGTATGGGAAAAGAAAATTGTTGGAAGAGGAGATCAAGGATGACACATCAGCAAGGAAGAGGAATCGAGGACAACTCAGCAAATAGAAAAATCCATCGTTGGATTCTTTGGAGCACCACGGGAGAAGGAAGGAAAGACAGGTTGGCGAAGCCCAGAAAAAGTGGATCAAGTTGACCTAGGGTTTTGGTAATTAGGGTTTTGACACCTAGGTTTCGGCCTAAGGTTGTTGGTGAGGTAATGTAATGTATAAATAAAGGTCAATAGGACCTGGGTCGAGAAGTATGATATTGTTATTGATTTATCTCTATTGTTGTGGTGAGAAGTAATTGTATTGTGAGAGAGAAGTGTTGAGAGTGAGAGCCTTCTGGTATCGTAAGATATTCAGCTAGGTGAGAAGATTAGATCATCCAGCTGGGTGCACAAGAAGGGGGAGAGAAAGAGAGAAGAAGAGAGAGGATCTGCTGGCCAAGAGCACATATCAGAACTGCAAGCTTTATCTTAATATATCATAAGCACAGTTCTATGGACGTAGCCCTAGAGAGAGGGTGAACCATGTATATTTTCTGCTATGTGAGTGATTAATACTTTGATCTATGTCATTATTATATTGATATTTGCATTAATGTGTTAGATCAATATCTATAGCTGCATAGAGTAGATCTTGTTGTTAAGTGATATATGAATATTGTTATTGTTGTTATACAAGATCCACTTGATATTCCCCTGGTTGTAGACATCTCTGTCCTGCAACCCCCTCATCGTTGCTTCGGGTGAGACTTCATCTGCTTCATATGTTTTGCTGGAAGGTCCAGTAGCTAGGGCTTGTTGGTGTTCTCTTAGAGTGAACCCTAGGTCTTCCCCTGTGCCAATAGTCCTCTTTGTTGTATTAGTCGCACATGGGCTTATGGGTTACACACTGACATTAATATGGATAGGATTGCTTCGTTCTCTTCCCTCTCTTGGACCTCTCGTCTTCCTCTCATGTGTTTCATGCAGGATTTCCTCAATATTTTTCACAAATTGGAGATCCTCTACCTCTTCCTCATCACTCGCCAAGCCTTCCCTTGTGGTGATGACTCTCTTCTTGGTATTCACTTTGTATTGGTGGGGTACTCCGCTACACATCTTTCTAGATGTCGCCATGATCCACTTGATATAGTCATCATCCATCATGATTGGGTCCAAGGGTTCCTCCTTCTTTCCCTTATCCTTTCCTCCTTCCATTTCTCCTCTTTTTGTCAATGCTTCCCCCCTTCCTCCATGCATGTAGGAAATTTTAGTTTTCTGACTCCATTGTCAGTACACCTTTGTTATATATTAGTATTTTAATAGAAGTATACATCAATCGAATGCACCTTCATTGAGTTCCATGTAGAAACTCTTTCTCTTCTGTGCTATACGACTTCACTATGTCGACTGCAAACTCTGTTATAAAACCTGCCATAATGTTTTCAAGCCAAAAATCTACTACGCGGGTGAATTTTTTGTTCACCTACCATAACTATTCGATCTGTATTGGGGTCCACTCTAACTGTTGTATCCATTTCATTGCGTATTTATCCTTCAACCTTAGTATCCACTCATGCAATAGATGTGGAAAATCATAGAAAAAGACTTCATGCAAATCAGTAAACACATGTTTCTCAAGATATTTGCGGGGTGTTATTCTAGGCTTTATGTTATATTTTTTTGCAAAATCTAGCTCTTTGGTTCTTAGCCAAGTTTTGATATCTTCTTTTGTGGGACTCCACAATATGAATATCCCCTTCTAATGGCTCATTTATTTCTTCTTTTCTTCAGTCTTCTCTTTCTCAACCTATATCATCTACTCAATCCTCTCCTGTTCCTACCAATGATAACATAACCATTTGTTGGCTACTCTTCTTTTATTCTGTTTGAGTTTATTGACCTAGGGTTCATGTTTGTTCGGGTTTCCAACAAATCCTCTAAAACTATCATCCCTCCTGGTAAACCAGAAGGCAACGCAGTGCATAGAGTGCACTGTGCAGTCTCACCAGACATAGTCTTAATGGGTGTCTGTAATACTCATGTGTTTACAGCCTAGGATTGAGTGCGAGATATGGGAACTGTATATTGAACCACTACTATAACTTGTAAACCCAATATACTGTCAAATGCGAATAAACAGGAAATATAACACTTGTTCATCCAGTATAGAAATATTTACTTAAAATCAATAAAGACACACATGAATTCAATCTCATAACACATATGTTACCGTGGTTCACCCTCTCCTATGCTACATCCACAAAGATTTGTATCTCATCTCTTTTATTATAGTCATTTTGTCACTACAACACCGTGCGCTTACAATTATTCTCAGTTGGGTAAGATCTATATGAGGTAGAATAGATCGCACCAAGATCCTCATATTGTGATATAACCCTCAATATCTACCCTCATTCATCCTTTCTAGCTCAACATCTTACCAAAATAGATCATACAACCAAATATTACATATTGGTTCGCTACAACAACTCTCTCTACAATAACGACTTATCTCTAGAAAATTTGAACCCTTATGAAACCTAAGTATCTATATTTATACAATTATGGATCTTCATCCTTTACAATACATTACCAAATCCCTAACCCTAACATCGTATTCCATGCATGGCAGATGTTTTTCTTCCTTCCAGTTGTCTCTTTCCTCGTGCATGCTTTCTTTCCCAAAATCGTCTTTCTTTCCATTTTGGCCTGCCTCCAATAGACTCAATAAAGTTTTGCTATGTTCAAAGGCGACACAACTTCTACCAATATAAGATAATACTCCCTTCCCACGTGTCTTTTTTTTTGGTATTTTCATAGAGAAATGAATGTTATGATACAAAGGAGGAAACAAATGTCGCAAGTAATCAAAATTAGTTCCAACAGTGGAACATACCTATACTCAATGCAAGGAGATGCATGTGGGAGATGGAAACTTGGGGGAATGTTCCCTCATAAGTATAGGGTGTCAAATTGTGAAGGATATAAATGAGGATCTGCATGGTTGAGGATGCAAAACTGCTAAGGAAAATGGTTTATAACGCAAAATAAAGAACTGGATATAGGCTCAATACTACAAGTAAGGGAATGAGATGCAATCACAACTTAACACCACAAAAATCCTTTTTTTGTGACATTTAGTCTACTTGGTATGAAAAATGGACAAACGCGTGCCAAATAGATGTCCTTTCCAATCCAATTTACGAGCATGAAAGAGACAAGTTCACTCGGAAATATTTTATCTTTTTAAAGACAAGTTGAAAAATAGCTTAAGTAAGACTCACGACCTTTCAAGTCCAATTTAATGAGTGTGAAAGGGACAAATCACTCGACAAAATTTTATTTTTTTTAGTCAGAAAAGAACTTAAATCAGACTCATGGATATTATTCTAAGCAGCATGTAATGGGGGAGGCCAAGGCTCCCGTACAGAACTTTTGTGAAAGGTCATCAACTTACAAAGAGCTGACACAATCTTGGGAAAACCCAAATAGTTCCAAGTTGAGGAGGATACAATACTTGCATAGGTTACCTTATCTACAATATATCAAATAATTCCCCTTATCTGTAAGGGTGTAGAAAAAGGAAGTTGAGGCTCTACAAGATCATTCCAATCAAAGGAAACCACCCTAGGACTTGGAGGGAGCATACTCGAAGAGAGTGGATTTCTCCCTAGTGAATAAGGTACAAAACTAGAAATGATAAGAACATGGTCTATGGATGCATCACCCTCCAACAGAAGAGTGGGATTGACCTAATATTACATCTTCAATATCACTTCCTTAGGCTTGTCACTCTCCAAGAGAAGAGTGGGATCGACCAAAGATTTCATCGACACGACCACTTATTCAATCATTGGTTGAATAGGATGTGAGACATCAAGGTCAACAGATGCATCACCCCAAAAAATAGGAGTGGTGTTGGTCGAATATTGCATCGACATGACCATTGGTTGAACAGGATGCGATACAATAAGGTCAAGGGATGCATCAACCCATAAAGGATGAGGGGTGTCAGCCGAAGATTGCATCGACGTGACTATTGTATCAACCAAATAAGTTTGGGAAGCCAAAGAGGACTCATAACTCGAAGGTCCCCTAGGAAAGGACCATGTTTCTTGTAATACAACAGTAGAAGGGAACAAACAAGTAAGGTTATCTCCTTTTCAAAGCCTACAAAGGAACTTGGGATTACGTCTTACACATCTAGGCTTATCAATCATATGAAGGCCCCCAATATGACTTGCAGTGGCTGGTGACATGCTCCTAGCATGACTTGCAGAGGATAGTAGAAAATACCCAACATGACTGGCAGAGGTTGGCGATGAATCCCCAACATGAGTAGCAGAGTTTGGAAATGTATGTGGAGTGTGACTAGCGACGGCTAGACTTTTGGCCCCAGCATGACCTGCAGTGGATGGTTGTTGGTATTCAAAATGACTAGAGGAGCTTGTTGACCCATATTTAACATGACTAACATGGGTTGGTGATATAATTCTAGTATGTGGTTGACCCTCACAATACGTAGTCAAGGAAGGTACGGTCCAAGTATCACTAAAATAGGAAGTGTGGAAAGGGATGGACCTTTTTGTCGAAACTAGCCTACTGGACATGGCATAAATGTGGTGTATCGGTGCAATGAAGTCAAAAGTACCCATAAGGGAAGAATATATTCCAACACCGATATTCTCAGTTGTCAGTTGAGAACTGTTGATCGCGGGGATCGATAGTCCAATAGATGCATTGGGACTAGCGTACGCAAAGGATAACTGGTCAATTGTCACAATATTCCCTTCATGAGGAAAACAAAGAGTACAAAAGACAGACGATACAATGAATACCATAGAATAGGTCCAATTGTGTCCTAGTAACAAGTTATAATCAAGAGGCACATCCACTACCTCAACCTCCACCTCTACCATCTTCCCACCTAACTGGACCGAAAAGGCAGGAAGAATATCATGAGGGAAGAATGAATAACCTTCAAAATCAATCAACATGTTCGATGATTTAGAAAGATTTGGAAAACTGAGAGATTTCCAATAGATCGAGGACATCACACATGTAGCATCACCATCATCAACAACCGCACATTTGATGGTATAATTTGAGTACCCCATGTGGATTTTGAATTCCACATGGTAAGGAAAGCGAGGCTTCACATATGTGACGTCAAAATTTATAACTTTTGAGCCACTGGGTTCTAGATATCCTAACACAGATAGTAAGGAATTCCTTTATGAAGGAAACATCTAGAGTACCTCCAAAGTCGACATTGCATAAGGGGTTTGATCCAGGTCCTCAACATTAGAGTAATTATGGGAGGCTCTAGCATTTGGACTGTGGGTAGAGAGATTGAGTACTCCTTTCGGAATATGAGGCGGTGGCTCTGGTATTTCAATCTATAAAGTCATCTTCAGAGGAGGAGGAGATTCTAGACCAAGTATAGCCTGTGAAGAACTATAATATCAATATCGAGTGGCTACATGAACTTTTTCATCGACCATATTGATACACAAACGATCGTTGTCTTGCAACGATGGGTTTTGACTACCGAATAAAGTGGAAAATAATGATGTGAAACCCTAATGTATTTATGAAAAGGGTATGACAAAGGTTTAATTGGGCGATGAAATGTAAGGAATAGTGAAGGGAAAGGTGGATGAAAATACGACATTTCTGAGTCCCAACAACCACCAGCTGCATTTCCATCATTCGAGGATATTGAGGCCATGTGTTGGTGTTACACATTATTTTTGTGATCCCTATGATCGTTAATGATGTAAACCTATCTGTAGCCTTCAAAGGGGTCAGTGGCCTGAGTTCCTAAAGAAAGAAGGGAGAAGAAATTTTCCTGAGAAAAGAAGTTGCATTTCCCTTTGTAAAAACCCTATTAAAGATTATTTTCGCATGTTTCACTATGCCTAGGGTATGAGAATGCCTGATTCTTGTAGGCTACACCATATCTTGGTTGCAAGAGGTTTGCAGGTTGCTCTATAAGCAGGGTGTGAGAATGCTCATACGTAGGAAAAATGAGCATCTTCTCGATGCTTCTAGAAGGAGAAACTTCCATGGTGAGGTGGCATACGAATGGTTTGGATATTACTCGCTTTCATGATTTAGAGAGATCATCCTAACCTCCTCACCTTATCCTCTTCAACTTATAAAAGGAGAGGATCTCTCATGGAGAAGGTTAGCTTTGAGTTTGTAGCTTTTGGGATTATCTTGGATTGGATTTAGCTTTGGAGATTGTTAGCTTGGCTATATGAGCCACTTTGTCAAGATAGATTGTGAATATTATCAGATCTATGCTCTCAGAATGCTTGGAGTGGAAGTGTGTGAGGAACAAAGGACAGTTGGAAGGGACCTTACGACATCAAGGCCATGGTTGTAATCTCTCTTTCACATTTAATAAGATACAATAATATGATTCTTTCCTATAAATCTTGTTGTGTTTTATTGTATGATTCCTTGATCACATACATAGGTTTATATTGAGTTTATGCTATTAATATCACTTTGGTTGGTTGCGTTCTTTTGTAGGATCATCATTGTATGAGTGTTGGAGCTGATCTAGGATGGTGATGGCGAGACAAAGAGGTGTTTAAATGGTATGTCACCTATCCCTCTTTAGTTAGTAAATTCAATATTTAAAACTTAAGGAAAGCATCATGTTATGGTGTGTTTTGTTCTAGATCTAGGTGGATCTAGGGAGACCAGTTAGTGTCCGCACCTACTGATTTATCCTATAACAGTTGGTTATGTGGGAATGGATTCATTAGCATGATAGGAGGAAGATATAATAGCCTCGCAGCTTCCGCAAGTTTGGGGCATAAATGAGTAAGGTGATCATTTTTGCAAAGCTTACAGGGAAATTTCACCTTATGTCTTTCTCTCTTGCCCTCTCCGACATTATTATTCATATTCTCATTATTACCATTGTCCTTGGGTTTATTATTATGTTTCCCACCCTTAGGATTATTATTATGTCCTTTCTTCTTATTCCCTCTTGGTTGTTGGTTACCATTTGGGTCGGTCAATGATTGCACAGAATGTACAGTCACCGACTAAGTGGGGTTGGAGGACACAGATGAAGTTGGCCCTCCTACAGACTAGTTTAGAGACAAATCTTTCAAATGTATTGTCATTGAGTCTATGGATTTTACATTGGTAGAGCCTACAATTCCATCGGCATGAGGTATGGGATTTTGTATAGGGTTATAAGTTAAGTGCAGTGTGTCCGAAAGAATGTTGTATAACATCCCATACTGAGCATATATAATATCTAACTATTGGGATTTGTAGATATCTTCTTCCTTAGTGGTAACCCCAGATGTAGAAACATCCTTCGAGATAGGAGGCTGCAAAGACTTGAGAAACCATTCTAAAAAAAAAGGCCGGGGGTATGGAGGTCGTAATCAACCTCTTCCATCTACACCACTCATGGATATGATCTGAGATATGAGTGGTTGTTTCTTGGCGTAGAGTCAACAAAATTTCTAGTCCAACGCCGTAATGAACCCACAATTGGAAGTGATTAAGGAAGACCAACACCATCTTACTAAAGGTCCCATATGCCCCCCTAGGTAGCTCGATATACCATTTCGTAGCAACCCCAATGAGGGTGCATTGAAATAATCTTAACTAAATAGAATCCTCATTAAGGGAATTTGAAGAGCACCATAGGTGAAAGGTGGTGACGTGATCACTGAGATCCTCTTGATTCTTACCTTCTAAATTCATAATGTTCAAAGGAATCTTGGTGGGGACGGGAGGCCATGTAGGATCATGAGACACAAGTCCATTCATCAACTTAGACAATTCTATCATATTAAGTGTGGACAGAAAAGGGAGACAGGGTTGTGGAATCTAGCCCCAAGCTCCTTGTAAATGTTGTGTTTGAGGAACTGTAGTCCATCTAGGGTTCTGGTAAACACCATGGCCTTGTCTGGGATTGTAAGACCCTCCTCTAGGCTGATTCATAAAAGGTTGATTGGGCATCATTCCAGTAAGAATTTTTTGATGGGGGTTATAAAAATTTCCCCCAGTTAGAGTGAATATGGTTTGGGGGTTTCCCAAAGCGTGACACTAACCTCCTCCGGGTGTGATTCCAGAGGATATAGTTGGATTCATCATGCCAAACGTGTTGGTCGGAATTGGCATCGAGGAGCTAGTGGTGTAGGATGGAACTTGAGAAAAAGCTTGTCTTCCAGGTTGGTTGGTCCACCCCGAAGCAAGAGTATTAGGCCTGGGGTTAAAAGAAAGAATGCCTCCCATATTAGGAGTCGTTTAAGGGATTTGAGAACGACCAAACGAAAATGCAGTATAAGGAGGTGTATTTCCCCCAAGTCCAATGCTAGCATTAGGGCCAGCAGTTGGGATGGCGTTTGAAAACTATGAATTAAAGTTTGACATACCATAGGAAAAAGGACTAGAGGCCATAGGGATGGACTGAACATTATAGCCTGGTGAGTGATGAAGAGACCCAAATGGGTTCAAGTCAAGAGATTGATCATTCACTATAGGATGGGAAATAGTAATGATAGGTGCCTCCAACACTATAACCATGGTGGTTGTAGGAGTTGAATGGGTGCCATTAACTATAGTAGGTGTGGGGGTCAAAGGACTCCCAGTGTTCTGAAGACCAGGTTCAGTACTCATCCTTGTAGAATCACAAGTCTAAACATTGGAGGTGTGTGTACCATGTCTAATAAATCTATGCCTTTTATAAGGCAAAGACTCGAAATCCGTTGGTAACTGTAAAAAGCGGTGGGATTGATGGGGACACTGGTCTAATTCAACGATGACTTAAGACTCTTAAAAAAAAAAAAAAAAAAATCCTAAGACGAACTAGTAATCAAAGAGAACACCAAAAGTTAAATGGCCAATATGCACACAAATGGGGCAAAGTGGCTGGAAATGGCCTCCCTCCCTACAAAAGATATTCCTCGCCCAAGAGGGGCCTAAGACTCTCTGCTAAATATCCAAGGTAACATAATTAGTTATAAGGGCCCTCCTGGGCTTAACAACTAGTCGATCAGATCCCATCAGAGAGGTAATCCTCCATAAAGGTTGTGTGTTGTCTGACCCTTATCTGACCTAGGGTACCTGCATAATAACCCCTGCAAGTAACCTATGTGGAACCTAAGTCAAGAAACTAAGCAACCAATGTATAACTGATTCACAAGCGAGCATTCGTAAGTCAGGTCCACCGTATGGGCAGGGTAGCAAAGCCAGAAACCTTGAAAGTACTGCCTCTCATGGAGGTAAAGGCACTAGCAAGATCCCCAGATACGAATAGATCCCCAGAAATATCTCTGATGATAAGAAAGTATCAGGGGGATATCCATTCAACGAACCTCATGCGACCTCGTGATTAACTATGATGTGAGCAGAGCCTCCTGATATTACCAATTATATTTCTCCACTCCCTTTGTTAGACACATATGTTGATTTAATTTCCTTGGATAAGTGTACTCACAAAATCCTATTCCAAGGCACTAAATCCTAAGCTAGTTTGTGCACCCTAGAAAATAAAATCGTGACTAATCAATTTTAAATTATAGAATTAATTTTAGTAGTCATTCTTACTCAAAAAGGTATGGTAGTGAAACTCATGATGCTATGAATCAACAAGAAAATTAAATATGAATATAATGCAAAGTCCTAACTTCAATTTTCAATGAATGATATGCTTCCTAAAACAAATGCAATTTTCAATTTCAACTCTGCAATTCTAAATTAAAAAATGCAATCTTTCATTGCATGCACTAAGATAATGACAAAGACTCAAAAGATCAAACAAATCCAAGCAATGGAAAATGCCTAATATTTTTGTATTTTCAATATAAGAAAAATGAAAATGCATGGATTGAACAACAACTTGATTTATAAAACTCTACTGTGCATAGAAAGAGATAAATCAAGAAGAATACCAAAGAGAGAAACAACCAACCCAATGTACAAGGACAATCAAAATGAAAAGCTGGTGAGAAAGACTCCACCCAAAAATTCAACCCCAAAAGGGTTTCCTATCATCCCACAAGTACTTAATAGTCACTACAAGGACCCAAGAAGACTCAAAAAACATCAAATCCCACCCAGTGACCACCAAACCTAGTAAACAAGCATAAGAGGTTGATGTACGCGATTGTTCAAGAAAAGAGAGTGTATGTACGTAGCTTAAAAAGGGACATCCCACGTATATATGTGACTATCAAGCCAAAAATTGTGTATATGTTTTAAAAACAAAGGCAGGTGAGGGAGAAGGGTCGAGTTAGAATGTTTTCAATATAGGGAAGGCCAAGGATCATAGATCTCCTTTCGTGACATGGAAACCCGACACCAATTTTCATTTTTAGGCACAAATCCCAATGTACACGGGTTGTAGTGGCACAACTTCCGTATACGCATGTTGTATAGTAGGAAAGGTGCATACATGTGGAAAAATGTGTATTTTTAGCTCTGGGTTTTACAAACAGGGATGATAAGTCTGCATAGGGAAATGGAAAAAGGCCTTATGTGAAATATTTCATAGTGTGAGGAAACTCTTTCTATAATATATGCCCCCTAATGTGTGAGGTCAGAGGAGTATCTGTCATGGCCGAAATACATTATAAACAACCCAGAAGTGGAGTGATGGGGAACTAAATGGATGAACTAGTTGCTCATTACATTCTACATTGAATTTTCATAATTGGCTACCAATTTGAATTACACTACAGATCCATGTGAAAATATACCAAACAATGGTTTGTGGCCATGAATAGGCGAATACAAATGAATTTACATGCCAAAGGATGTCGTAGTCATGAACAAGGCCTAGTCGAACCAGTCTCAAAACCATTATGAAGATATCTATATTCAATGGAGTACAATCTAATCTCCCATGATTACTGAAGTCATATAGGTATTGGTCCATTGAAAAGGAAGCAAAAACTCAGAAAATTTGTGGCCACATATTGATGTCTTCAAATCTTATACACAAACTGCCAAGGGTGCAAGTATACATCATATTAATAAAGGAGTTGAGGTCAAACACAATGAAACATCGTCTGATTACCAGTCATTGAGGTATACCATTAACAAACGTGAGAAAACCTACAGATAATGAAAGTATGTATCAAGGCACCAAGTAAATTCTTACAAGTGTGAATAAAGGAGTCGGGTTCAAACACCCGAAGAATCCATCGATCAGGAGACATTGATGTATTCCCAACTATCGATGGCAATAGAACCTACCACTAATGACTGCAAGCCTCAAGGTACTCATAATAATCTAGGTCCCATTTCCAGAATAGAGGAGTTGAATTCGATGGAAGGAGACCCACTGAAAGAAGAGAATTAAGGCATATCTCATCATTCAGCACGAGGTACAAAGAAAGAGCTTCATGATTTGCAGAAAATCAGACGAAGATCGTGTTCAAAAACAAATGAACCTATTCATCTTTAGTGTGTGCCAAGTGCAAGTGGTACACAAAAAGGACACTCTGAATAGCAGCCAATGAAGAAAATTACCGACAAAGCTGAGGAAACCACCAATAAGGCTAATGGCATCCAAGACACTACATAAATCCCAATGTGTGAATATATATATTGTCGTTGAACATAAGGGAAACCACCCAGTCAACAACCAATGATAAAATGTCGACTGTTGGGTTCAAGGTTACCTACCAATGATGAAAGTAGGATCAGGGTGCATGATAGGACTACAATATCATGTGATTCTGAGAAAAACTAAGGGTATGGCTAACATACAAAATCAAGATATTTGAGGAATGGATGAAATAGGTTGATATAATTCCTTTGAACAAGAGCATGAGACATATGGAATACGTTGACAACATAGACTTGATTATGAAACCATGAGATGCAGGAGGCATCAATGAAATTATCCATAGGGACTGGAAGAGTAACCAGTCGGTAGAGAAGACCCTGTAACGAGCTCAACTTCCTAAGGCCATGCTAAACCTGAAATTATGATGATAAATGGACTCAATAAATTTGTGCTATGTTCAAAGGTGACACAAATGCTTCCAATATAAGATAATATTCCCTTCCTGCCCGTCATTTTTCTTTTTTTCATAGACAAATGAATGTTATGATATAGAGGAGAAAACAAGTGTCGCAAGTAAAAAAACTTGTTCCAATGGTGGAACATACCTATGCTCAATGAAAGGAGATGCATGCGGGATATGGACACTTAGAGAATGTTCCCTCCTAGGTATAGGGTGTCGAATTGCGAAGGATATAAACGAGGCTTTGCTTGATTGAGGATCCAAAACTACTGAGGAAAATGGTTTATAACGCAAAGCAAGAACCGAATATAGAATCAATACCACAAGCAAGGGCATGAGATTTAATCACAACTTAACGCCAAAATATGTCATTTTTTATGACATTTAGTCTACTTGTTGTGAAAAAGGGATAAACTTGTGTCAAATAGACATCCTTTCCAATCCAATTTACGAGTGTGAAAGAGACAAGTTCTCTCGTAAATATTTTCACTTTTTGAAGACGAGTCGAAAAAGAGCTTAACAAAGACTCATGACCTTTCAAGTCCAATTTAACGAGTGTGAAAGGGACAAATCACTCGACAATATTTTTTTTTTTGAGTCAGAAAAGAGCTTAAATGAGACTCGTGGATACTATTCTAAGAAACATGTAATGGGGGATGTTATCACTAAAATTTTGTCTGCAACATTGCATGAAAATGGTTACAAAAATACAACACTGCCAAACACCTATTAGTTCACCTGCAGCACCAAAAATGTATTTCCAGGAGGCAAAAACTATACAACTGGACAAAAATTGACATGCACTGAACCACTAAAGGAAACATGCACATAGTACACGGGCCAAAGAAGCCCATGGACCACACAATGCGCCAAATGCGTGATTGTGTACTAGAAAAGATGCACACTGCTATGAATGGTGCATTTATGGTTCTTTTCAGCCCCTCAACCACTTATGGACCAGCTCCCAACTTGATTTGACCCTCAAATCCGAGCTAAATCCGAATGGGGGGCTGATCAAATACCAAAGGGTGCCCTAAAGGGCCCCTTATTCACACTAAGAACTAGTTGGATATTGCCTCAAAGACATGCTATAAATGGAGGCCATGGGTGCACTAAGAATTTAAGAATCTCATAGTATTGTTATGCTTCCTCAATCATGCCTCAAGAAACCTCTTTTCTTCTTGAAGCATTCTAGAAACATTCCAATAATCTATTCCAGTCACCTTTTGAGGGAATAGGCTTGGATTTCTTCACCATTTTCTTTCTTGTTTATCATTGTAAGTAGAGCTCTACAATAGGGAAATCAAGAGCCCTCCCAAGGAGGAATAGGGGATCCATAAGTCTTCCTTTCTCTACGGTGTTTTTCCAACTAATATAGTTATCCATTGGTTGCATAATCTTGGTCATTTGGTTGATTGATTTTGGTTCAAAGTTTCTTATGCATCCCAGTTTTATTTCCTTAGTTGTTTTTAGTTTATTTTCTTATTTATTATATGTGCTTGGTTTATCTAACTCATGAAGTAACCTCTGTATTTTCTAGCAGGCCCAACTAGACTTGTAAGTGCCCTTGTTTTGGTCACCCAAGTGACAAAACATACACAACATATTGGTGGCTCCATTGGGGAGAAGGTATCAATTTCCTCCCTATTTGGGCTTTTAGATCACTTCGTTTTCACCCATTTTCCTTGTAGGAACCATAATCGACCTAGAATTACCTATTAAGAGATAAGTTTGGAGCTGGAGGGGTATAATTCCACTTAAAATCCCCCCCCCCCAACATGTATCAGAACGTGCACAGGTATTTCATCCCACAAAAGAGCATTTCGAGCATTGTGCGCCAACAACACTTCATTTCTCTACGCATTTTGCGCACTGTGTGCCAAAATGTCTTATGTTCTCTGCGCATTGTGTGCCCATTGCGCCTATGTCTGAACTGTAACCCGCACATCTATCCATAATTTCAACATTGTAAGAGTTTTTATGATCATTTGAAGGCCCCTAGCCTTCAAAATCTTTCTTTCCATGCAAATTGTAAATGCACTCCACTTAGATTCCTTTCCCACATGAAAGGTTAGTCAAAACATAGGCACTTAGGGGGTTAAAAAGAAACAAATTTCTCCTATTTTTCTTTAGTTTCCACATGGATGGCTTGTTTTGATTGTAAAATTTAAGTTGAGATGATTTTCTATCACATATAAAAAAAATTGCATTGGGACCATAAATCAAACTTTAATCATTGAGTATGCACTTCTTTGGCACCATAGAGCGATCTTGAGAGTAAAAAAGGTGCTTAAGGGGACGTTTTATCTCCCTTAAAAAAATAATTAGGAGAGGACAAAGTCCCCCTAGGATTCCTCTTAGTTTCTTTTTGAAAATAGTTTAAATTTGTAAGGGCCCATACATGCCCACATGTTGCAAAATTAGGATAGTTTTTGAAATTACTTTCTTATTTTACATCACTAGGAGAGCTTAAATATCAAAGTAACGGCCCCATACATGACCAGATGCTTACAATCTAGGATATTTTTTTGAAGATTTCTTATTATAAACAACATGAGGGTGTTTAAAGGGTTGGTAAGGACCCATATGTCCACATGCTATTTCTTTAGGGATTTTAAAATTCCGCAAGGTTGTACCAATGACATCTAGCAAGACAGGTAATCAAGATTTGTAAGGACCATGGGAAGTCCACATGTTGCAAATTGACACCTTACTTATTAAAATTTGGCACGTTTTATCGCTTGCTCACACACAAAGTCACTCCTCACTCACATAATTTCATCTCAAATTGTGGAGGTTGAGGTAGGTCTTGTCCAAAGGGATTTTGAAACATCCCACTATTTCTTGAAGAAATTATCCACACCCACTTAATTCAAACGAGATTGGTTCACACCCCCAATCTCTCAACCAACCACATCTAAATTGTTTCTAAAAACTCACTAAGTTTTATTCCACAGGAGGTGCCAAAAGAATTTTTTTAGTCTAGGTAGTATCTCGGGGGTAGGAAGCTGAATAACCGCCCATTATATGGTTCTCACATTTTCAAACATTAGAAGCTGACAAATAGGGAACTTAAAAATCCTCCAAGTCAACCATTCCTAACACCATAAGGTAGTGAGATACCCGTGAAGGGTTGAAGGCCGAGGTCCGGTTGTTTTGTGCGTCCCCCCTTGAGTCACCCAACTCTTGTAAGGAATCCATCCCATGACCCATTTCCGAGGCCAAAAATCTAAATGTCATACTTTGACCGTTGTACCTAGTAGGAAAATTTAGGACATATACCTAGGTGGAAATTGTGGGCTGCAATTGCACCTTGATCGGATTTTGTGTGGCGACTGGAAAATATCGCTAGCCCTTTCGGGATATGCACCCTCTACTCCTCATTATAACTGATTGTTTCATCCTTCACTAGTTCCCCTTCCGATGGATTCAGACGCCACTGTTGAGTTCTACTGGAAGGTCCAGTGCTATTTGAGAGGAAGGATGTTACGTCTTTTTAGGACATGAGAATTTGTTTTCTTTGTTCTCCCATGTAGACAAAATACACCTACCCACATGTATTCTTCTTTTCAATTGATTTATGTATGATGCTCATTTGATTGCATGTGATTGTGAGATATATTGTGAAGGTTCAAATTATAAAAGACTCTTGTTCATTTATTCCTCTCATCACCATTTACACACATTAACTTTGCTAGTCGGACATCATAGGGGACCCACATAATCCCTGCCATTATAAACACTTGCATAATCTCCCTCCTATTCTAGGAGGAGTTCCTAGTCTTGACAACTTATCGACTCAACCATATCACACCCCTGTGAGTGCCACTATTTTGGGATCAGATTTTCTTGGTTCCACCTTACTTGGGTCCAATTCCCAAGGCCATCCATCCACTATATCTCCTTCACAAGGATGTAGGGTTCAAACTTCTTCTCAAGGGAGAAGTACAACTCCACCAAATCCCCCTCAAGGTTCAGGTCCACTACCTGTTCACACCATGGTTGGAACTAATCCTCCACCACCACCCCCGATGCCATATTTGGTATTGGCCCTTGACCAAGTTTTGTAGAACCTTGGTCATGTTTGACCATTTTTGGGACTTCAACAGGTTGGTTGAAGACGGAGCACAAGGTGAAGCGGAGATCGTGGGATCTCTCCCCCTTTTTAGGGATTTTTGGGTTTAGGGTTTATGTAATGGGTATGGGATGTCGTCCCATGGGTTTACCCATGCCTTGGCCCCTTTCGTAATGTATAAATAGAAATCTAGGTGATGTAAGTAGGGGGGAATGTTGCACTAAGTGCTATATTGTGCCAAGTGAAAGTGATGTAAACAGTTGGATCTATGTGATTGAGCTAGCTTTGTCCATACTATGTGTTGAGAACTTGCAGAGATAAGTGCAAGTGACTGTAAAGAGGATTCATGTTGTGACCTAACTCAGGGAAGGAGGAGCTGGCGAGGTGCACGCAGATCTCATGTTCTATGTGGAGAGGGTCTTGTGTCTCTATGCATTACACAAAGATAATAAAGAGAAGTATAGTTGGTTGATGTAGCCCCACGCTGGGGGTGGACCACATATATCCTGTGTTGTGATTCCATTGTGTCATTGATGTGATTTATTCTTAGTGTTGAATATTTATATATGTTATATGCATTTGATATAATATATTAGTGCTTAGTGATGTGAATGAATGCTATACCTGATCTATTTCTATATGCTAAGTTCTTGGATCTGTTATATCGTGTTGAGTACCGTGTTATTCTTTAATTAGGGATTCCTCCTGCGAAGTAGATAAGAGTTAAATATTAATGAATGTTAACTGCTAAGTGATCTGTTAAGTACTGCAATCACAAATCTATGTCTCATCTAGGTTGTAGACACTTGAGTCATGCCACCACCCCTACCTCTACCTTGGGTCAGACTTCATCTACTTCGCAGGTGTTTCCTAAAGGGACAATATTTAGGGTTTTGTTGGTGCATTGTTGAAGCGTTGAACACTGGGTTTTCCCCTGTGACAACATTTGGTGTCCCTCAACATTCCTCATTTGAGTAAAATCACAAATGATCCTATATCGCATGACCCCACATGGCCCAATATGCCTACCAAACTACCTTCAGACATTCCCAAATTTGAAGGAAAATAGGGGGAAGATCCCTCCAACCATTTCATGACCTTCCACTTATGGTGCTCTTCAAACAACATCATGGATGACTCCATCCTCTTAAGATTATTTCAATGCACACTCACCGGTCCATCAGCCAAATGGTATGTGGATGAAAAATCAGGGTCCCATGTGACTTTTGAATCCTTGACCAAATCATTCTTGGCCTTATTTCAACTACCAGTTCATCATGACACTGGTCTAGAACTGCTCTTCGCGTGCAAAAAAATGTTAGCCACACATATCACCGACCACATTCATGAATGGTGTCGGCAACGTAGTTTATGTAAAGAAAAAACCACCAAAGAACAATGTCTTGATTGGTTTCTCAAATCACTCATCTCTATCCTTCCCAAAGATGTGGCATCCACCTTCCCCCAAACTAAATAGAAAGCCATAAGTAAGGATCAATAGTACAACCTCATTTATTCTTATTTGGGTTACTTATACAAAGTAATACTTGATGCAATGAGACCCATACCATTTGACCAGGATAAACATGAAATGTCTCACGTAGTGGATGGAATCAATGGTACCACAACAAACCACAATCTGTACATCCAACCACCACCTATGTACGGTACACCCAAATATCCACCGATATATGGAGGGTCATCTTATTACCCTCCTCCCCTTTACCAACATCCATATCCTGTTGCTCTCCCTCCACCCATGAGTGGACCCTTTCCGGCACCCATCATGTGCCTGACTTATCAACCAAGTTCAAGTTCCCCCTATACCTCATCATATAACCTAGAAACTAGTGAAAGAGATTCACCTTCCTATTCACCCTATGGATCATTGCCACAAAACCATCTGTATTTCCAATTTCCTAGTCCTCCATAGCTGGTTTCTCTTCCACATGGACAACCACAAGTCGGGGTTAAATTTTTTCATTCCTCTCCCATTCAACAGTTTTATTCTTTTGAACAGTTGAATACGCTAAATACGACACATCAGCCGAATAATTCCAAAAATAAAGGAAAAACCTAAAACAATAATAACCCAAGACCAAGGGGAAATAACCAGCAACAAAACAAACATGCTGGAGGCAACCACAATGAGGGTAACTAGAACCCCCAAGGGGACAACAACCAAAAATGCCAAGGGAGGAACAACAACAACCTCTGGATGAACTTCCCTTATGCTCTTTGCATTGAGAATGGCCATTACACTCACCATTGCCCCAAAATTTTCGACTTCAAATGAATGAAAGACTCCATGAACATGCCAAGTCCTCCAGCGTCGCCTGCCCCAGAGAAAGACCCAAAAAATTATTTGCAACAACCACCCCCGGTAGTGTTGCAAAAACCTATTCCACACCAAGGTGTGATGAATTCCCAATAGGAAATGCATCCCGTCCCACCACAAATGGGATAGTATAAAACCCCTAAAAATCCGAGGGATCACAATATCCTCCTCACCAGCGAAGAATAAATTCTTTTTCAAATGCATGGTTGTCAATACAGTGCACCCCCTAAAACTACTCCCACAACTTCAGAAGCAGTTTCAGATACAACTAGACAACCCTTTATGATTCCATGCCCTAACACTGAACCCACCATTCGCATCCCTCTCATTCCATTACGATGGAATATCAACAACCCTCAGGCTAGGGAAACACACAATTACAGTATGGTCGATGACTTGGCACAATCTCTTGTAGCCATGTCGGTATTCGAGGTCCTCCAAACCTATCCAAATCAATGGAAATCCATTATTTCTACCTTGGGGGTAGTCGAACCAGCTGATACTAGACTCATCACATTTGATCAAGATTGTGGGGAACCTTGTCTCCCCACTTTGGTAGATTTCTAGATACCATTCAAGATTCGAAACATCATGATTCATCGATGTATCATTTATGAAGGTGCATCCACATGCATCATGTCCAAAACTGTATGGAGGAAACTTGTCTCCCCTGAGCTAATACCATCCGCCATCACTTTATGAGCTTATGATGGTTGACCATCTTACCCTAAAGGGCTCTTTCAAAATGTCCTCATTGAACTTGGGGGAAAAAACATCCTTATCAACATTGAGGTTATCGACAACCCACTCTATTAAAACATCTTGTTTGGACGTAGCTACATGTATGTTATGAAGGAAGTGGGCTCTTCTATGTTTCGAATGATAATGTTCCCCCACAACGGGAATATCATCACCATCGACCAAGTTTCATATTATGAGACTAACCACTCCTCCGACATCGATAACATCTTACCTCTCGTCTGCACTAGTCTCGACACGTATACACTCATGGATATGGGCCCCAGAATTTTCAAGGACCCATCCTTGTCGGGGGAATACCATGGAGAAACACCACTCATACACCCCTCAACACATGTGTGTGTCATATATTCTAATGGAACTGGAATTGGAGATATCATTCCTCCCACTGAGGCTTCTCCACTCCCTGACGTCCCACCAGTTGAAGAAAATTTACCTCAGAAATTACTTGAAAACCCTATGACACCACTTATCCCTGATTTCACCCTTCCCCAGGGGAAAATCCTGGTTTGGGAGAAAATTCCCCAAGCCATCACTCAAATTCCCTTCTTCTACCCCCCACCAGGAGTACAATATTTTTAGGTAGTAGCAATGCTTACCCTTCCCAACATGGTGCTCACCATTCTAGTATGGTATCTACACCCACCTGCGATGGTTCCTCAACCATCCCTCCCTCCTCAATCAGAGGGAATCCTAATGCATATTCCAGTACTAACTCTGACCACACCACCCTCACCCCCAATGGCTGGCACCACTACTACGGTTGGGGGCAGTAGAAAGAAGAAAGAGAACACCGCTCAACTTCCTCCCCAAGTTCAACCTCCTTGTGCACTATGTGAAAGAGAGGGACACCCCACTAATCGATGTCCCTCTCTTCCCGAGTTACACAATCTGATCCAACTCCCTCGATAAACCACATCACTCATCCCTTCACCTAGTACTACCACAACATCCCCTACTATTGGAAGTAAAGGGTTGTGAACTAAATTTGTGTGTTTGATCTGTTCAGAGTATTGCCACTACACTCATAATTGACCTGCGCTACCTTAGTTTTGACAGATGCTAACGACAGTATTCCAAAGATTTCAGCAAGATCCCTCTCCACCCACTCCTTTGGGTACCCACGTCACCGACATCCATTATGTCTCAACCTCAGTCATCGAACACATGAGATTCCCTTGCTCTCTTTGTGACTCACTTGATCATTTCACTTACCAATGTCCTTTCATCATTAAATACAGGCATCCTCAAATAACCCTTATTCAAAATCCTCCAACCACCTCACCTCCTGTGATATAAGTGAGTCCCCTTATCCCTTCTCTCGATATTGTTCACATCACCTCCCCTGAACTTGAGTTAGTTCCCACCCCTCCATGGTTCAAGGATAGACTGTCTGAGGATGTTCCCCCAAATCCTCCCAATTCTCCAGTTCATTTCCCCCAGGAAATATTACCCCCGACCATAGTTTACAACCCATAGTGTTTGGACAATTGGTTTATGTCAAGATATCCATCGCAACATCGTTGCGATACCCCCTCTAGGTATTCACCACTTAATGAAAATCACACGGTGACAATCACCAATATTACCTCCCCAGATCCCCTATATTCTATCTTTCTCCATTGCGATGAAGATATCCTTGAGGAACTCACCACCCCTTATTTCCCATGGAATGCGCTCCAACACTGAGCACTTTTTCTCTCACAGGAATCCTTTGACCCTCTGACCCAAGCCTCCATATTTGAAATCTAAACCAAGGATTTTATTCCATCAGGGCATATATATTGGTTCAATAACCCTATCCTTACCCCCAACGCTTTTGAAGAAGGGAACATAGCCAACATATCCCCCACTGTCAAAATCGACATTTCCATCAAACTAGGAATTATAGAAAATATCACGATATGCACCGCATGCTCTCCTGAGGAAATCGTAGCTTACAAAGATCTCTTTTAGGAATACTGAGATATTTTCTCCTGGTCTTATAAAGAGATTCCTGACCTCGATCCTTCTATCATTGAACATCGCATCGACAGATGGCCAAATGTCCTCCCAGTACGTCAAAATAAACTCCCACTTCACCCATCCAATGCCACGGCTATCAAAGCCAAAATTGACAAGTTACGCGTTGTTGGGTTCATATACCCCATCGCATATACCTCATGGGTATCCAATCTCGTCCACATTAAAAACAAATAGGGCACTATTCACATCTACACTGACTTTCACGATCTCAATCATGCTTGTCCCAAAGAAAACTTCCCAACCCCTTTCATCAACCAAATTATCAATGATTGTGCCAGCCACGAGGCCTTATCCTTCATGGATGGGTTCTTCGGCTACAATCAAATCCAAATCCATCCAAAAGATCAGTATAAAACCACATTTACCACCCCATGGGGTAATTTTTCTTATCATGTCATGCCTTTTGGACTAAAACATGCAGGTGCTACATTCCAATGGACCATGCCTTATGTTTTCCTTGATATTTCTTGCATCATCCTTGCTTACTTGGATGACCTCATTGTTCGATCCAAGAAATGAACTAAGCATTTATATGAATTACGAGTTTTCTTTCAACGATGTCGCCAATAAAATACCCACTTGAACCCCCTCAAGTGTGTATTTTGTGTCACCGTCGAACACCTTCTTGGTTTCATAGTCTCCCAACATGGCATCACAATGGACCACTTCAAGGTCCAATCTATCACATAAATTCCACCACCTAGGAATCTGGGCCAATTACAGAGCCTACACAACAAATCCAACTTTTTACGACGCTTTGTCCCATATTACACCACTCGTGTGCATGGTTTCCTTCACTTACTGCGTCATGATATCCCATTTCTATGGGATGAACATGCCCAAACCTATTTTGATGATTTAAAAGTAGCTCTATCCAATGCCCTTTTAAAATCAAATCTATCCAATTACATCCTCTACTTGTCGGCCTCAACCATCTCAGTAGCAGGAGTTCTCGTCCAACTAAGGGATGATGGTCGTGATCATGTTATTTACTACATCAGTAAAAATATTTCATGGCCACCCCTAAAATACAATCATGAATAGAAACTCACCCTTGCAGTTGTCCTCATTGTCCAGAAACTGCGTCATTACATCTTGCTTCACACTACCAAAGTCGTGGAAAATTCCAACCCCATGCAGTACTTGCTTAGTCAACAATAGATTAATGTAAAATTTGCTTGATGGATTGTCATCCTTCAGGAATACGACCTAAAGTTTTCAACTCCCAAAAGAAAGAAAGCACTTGTTCTCTCTGAACTCATCACAACGTTTCCGTAGATGCTAAAACTTCACCCATCAATACGGATGACCTTCGAACACATAATTTTGGGTCTCATCTCTCTCGAGATGATCATCAGCACATTCGCCATCAGGCCCCTCAGTACCTCCTCATCTATGACATTGTGTATCGACGTGGGGTTGACACCATACTCCATCGATGTTTGACCATTGACAAAGCCAACAGAGTTTTAAATCATTTCCATAGCGGCACTTGCGGGGGACACCTCTCAGGTATCTCCACTGCCCAAAAAATCATTCGAGGAAGATACTTATGGCCCACATTGTTTCATGACTTCATCCATGATGTCAAGTGATGTGACAAATGCCAACTTTATGCTAACAAAGAATGAGTGCCACACACTCTTATCCATCCAGTCATCACTATCGACCCCTTCTGCAAATGGGGCATAGACTTCATGACTTGCAACCCTCTATCTAGTAATGGACACAAGTACATTGTTGTGGAAGTATATTAATTTACTAAATAGGTCAAATCCATGCCTACCTTCAAAAATAACGTTGACACAACAACGCGTTTTTTCTTTAGCCACGTCATTACCCATTTCAGAGTCCCCCTACAGTTAGTATCTGATCATGGTAAACATTTTGAAAATGAGATCTTCATCAAACTCTCCTCAAGATTAGGATTCTCCCATGGGTTTTCCTCCCCATATTACCCTCAGTCCAATGGATAGGTTGAGTCTATTAATAAATTCCTCAAAACCATGTTGCAACACATGGTCAACAAACATAAGACAAATTGGCATCATATGTGTTTTTTAGCATTATGGGATTATCGCATGACAGTCAAAACTGCCATAGATTTTACACTGTTTCATCTCGTCCATGGGATTGAATCCACCCTCATCATCGAGTGCAAAATTCCCACATTGCGCATCACCATCAAGTTATTACTTAACACTGCTCCAATGGATCAGTGCTTGTTGAACTTAGATTCGATGGAAGAATATCATCGATCTTCCCTACATAACAATGAGGTAGCTAAAAAATGGTACAAGGCCACCTTTGACTGCCATTTCAACCTTCGTTCATTCAATGAAGGAGATCTCATCCTAGCCTACGATATCCCTCACGATACTCTCAATCATGGGAAATTCGAGTCATTATTTCATAGACCCTATATCCTCCAACACTACCTCACTAAAGGTGCATATATCCTGGCCTCTCTAGAAGGCTATCCTCTCAAAGAACCCATCAACGGGTTGTACTTAAAGAAATTTTACGCTTGAGCGTAGCCATTCTACACTAGGATTTTTCTTTGTACACATTTGTAGAGTTTTTATTCTTATTTTGTTCCCTCCACGCCTCATGTCTGATATACCATTCGTTTTATTGACGTATGCATCCTCCATTGGACTACCACATCGGTTACGCTGACGGATCTAGTCGTTGGACACATAATATCACTTCGGCTTCTTGGGCCCTTTACACCCCCTCACATGCACTGCTCCACTCAGTGGCATAGGTTTGGGTTCAACCACCAACAACCAAGAAGAATACATCATCATTATTGGCCTCCTCATCGAGGCTAGTTACCGCCACATTCTTCACCTTAACATCTTATTATATTCCCAGTTTGTCATCCTACAACTCAACAATGTCTACCATATTCGCGATCCTTCCCTCTTTCGCAAATATCTACAAGTTAGATTGTTATCTCGAAACTTTCATTCAATCACATTTACACATATTCCATGAAAATTTAATCAAATAGAAGATAGCATGGCTAACTTATTGTTAGATTGGCATTTATCACATCAAGACATCATTACATATACATAAATCATCAAACATCGGTCACAACATATAGATTAGACATCATAAAAACATCATAAAAATTCACACA
>SNQJ01S0078909.1:0-36055 GCA_010110895.2 Picea sitchensis
AATACTGATCAGTGCATTCCTACTCCTATAAGAGTAGTTACCATCTTAACAGAGGGGTTAAAGAAATTCCCAATTTACAATTTCATTCTGCAGTCCTTCTCCTTAAAGGGAAAATGTAGATAACAACATCTCCTTACATGGTTCGTACATGAGCCCAAGCAGGCCAAGTGTTGTAACCATGCTCTGATACCAATTTGTCACATACCCACTATGGCATAATAAATTTTTCGCTTTTCCTCAAGCGATAGAATCCCCGAATTCCTACGGGGGCCTAGCGCAGGCTAGCTCTTCCCTTATCCACCTCCATGTGATTGTTGGTTATGACCATAGGCCAAGCCAAGAGGCACCTTTTTCATTTTGCGACTCAGCGATGCAAGAGAGTCAAGTCTTTCGACTCTTCAAACCCTGAAATGTTCAAATGCCAAACCCCAAAAGGGTTGACGAGTGACAAGCTCCTCGCTTGGGTCTTGTCCACGTGACCCCGTTCCGTGACCATGTGCTTAATTGACAAAGCACTTACCTACTTTTCGCGATTTGGGGAATCGCGATACAATGTCTCTTCCTCTCCCTTTCAAATCCCCAAAACTCTGAAATCTCTGAAGTTCCCCTCTAAAGGGATATCAACGGCTGTAAACCTCCCCTGATCCAATGGTTTGGATCCTTTCAGGATTTCATGGATCAAGAGTCTCAACTCTCTTACTATTTTTAACCCTGATAGCCGAAATACCTAAATATCTCTGCTGAGGGATCAACGGTCCATGTCCCTCTTGAACCAACGACTATGATCCAACTGGATCGACGACCAACATCCTTTCAGGGTTTCGGAATTCACGATTTTGCGATTCCGTTACAAACAATACTTATCCACAATTTCACACACCCACTCCAACAATACAGTGTGTTTCACGACTTCAGGATTTTCAATGCAAAGAGCCCCGATTCCTTGTCCTCGGAACTTCCGAAATCCTAAACCTCGGTATGCCAAAACCTGTCCCTGTTCCGTGACCAGGAACTACTCCTCCAAATGCTTTCGGGATTTCGCGTTCGGGACTTCGTGAATCCTATTGCTCTAATTCCTTGTCCTCTCGTATTCCTAGTATCCGAAGTACCGAAGTGTCGAATCCCAAAATTCTGGTCCTCCTTCTCCTGAGCAAGATCAACGGCTCAAAGATTCTCTTGATCCAACGGCTTAGATCCTTTCAGGGTTTTATGGGTCAAGAGTTCAGAAATCTTACCTCTTGTTTTTCGAGTAACCAAATTACTGAAATATCCTTTCGGGGACTTCCCCGAAACCTCAACTGCGTGCACCTTTCGGGACTTTGGTATTTGTGATTTCATGAATCCGTCGTGACCAAACTCTTGGTCCTTCAACCTCCCGGTATATGAAACCCCGACGTGTTCGGATCTCTGCCACATGTCCTCTTAAATGGACGGCCCTGATCTTTTTGAGACTTTGGCGAGTCCTCACCTTTGCATATGCGATGGTTAAACCTCATGCAGCTTCTCCTAGATCTGATGGATATCAGCTATCCATGCAAGATCTGATGGTAGCTGTAGCTCCTCCCTGAGCTCATGCTTTCTTCCTGATTTCGAAAGATTTTGATGCTTCAAAGGTCTTAGCCTTTGATCTTCTTTTGCAATTCGGTTGTTGGGTCTTTCCAGCACTTTACAAAAAGTGTTGTCCCTCCTGAGCTTTCTCATCTATGAAGGAATTAAGAGCTTTGCGCTCTTTCTCCTAGGCTTGACTCTTATAAGAGTCTTCTGCGCACCCCTTACGCACATTCATCAAGTCTAGGACTTGGGTGAGTCTTAGCCTCTACTTTCCTCGTAGGGAGTTGGTGCATAACTACACCACCTCTCCTGAGCTTAACAAAATTCATCCTCCAAGGGAATCTAGACAACTAGGAAGGCTGACATGTGTACATGAGACTACGCCTAAGGTCAATGATCTCACAGTTAGTGGCTCCAACTCAAGCAGCCACAGGACACAAGCATTTATGAGTACCAATCATGTCCTATCCATATAATCTCTTACTGGCCTAAATATACAACCAAGTAGTAAGGAAAGGGACACAGTATATACATTCAGAAATCAAGCACAATTCCTAAAACATACCCAATATAACCAAATTCATGCCCAGCTACCGCTAAATTACACAGAGTAAGAAATCACTTATCTATTACAGGTTTTCGCCAACCAACTAACCGTGGGTGTTCATACTTCCACCTGACCATAGGCTCAGAGTTATTCATTCTTAGCACTCTATCCATCCCCGTGCCAAGCCATGATATCACCAGGGAGTTCTCACAGTTCTCGAGGGTTTTCTCTCTGTTTCAGCTTCTATTCAGGTCCTATTTTTCTACAACTCGGATCTTTCTCACTTGGTTGTGGCCTTGGCGAGGTTTCTCATATTCTCTTTGGCATCAAGCTCATTGCCTTCAGTTCATGACTCGCTAAAGATCTCTGCGCATCTCCCTTGCAAGCTTATGCTCTTCTTCTCCCTGTCTCTTCTCGTGTCTCCTCTCCCTTGTGTGTGTGTCCCTTTTACCTTGGGAGGTTTTTCCAACCTATCCTATTCCTTCTGTCAAAATGAAGCTCAGGTCTGTAGGTCCCTGTGGTACTTCAAAATGACATCCCATGTTTCCATTCATGGGGGTGGTTGGTGATTCAACCACCATTCCTTTCTTCATTGACTGATTTTCTTTCCTTGGGATTCGAAGGAGGTTTTTCAACCTTATCAAGGGAGATTTTGGGGTTATTTGATATATGAACCCTCTCTTATAGTTTTCAAATTCTTCCTCTAGTGATATCATGGCCAGTACTTTCAAGGCTTCACCCTCACAGTCAGTTATTGGCAACTCAAACAATAATACATTTACATTTTCCTCGTGCATTAGCATGGAAATTCCTATTTTATGATTAATTACAAATTGGAGGAAATAGGGTGTTACACTTCTACTTCAGGGTGGTAGGACGAGGCAAGGACAGGTGGTTGTAGCCACCTTCTGGTTGTAGCTGGAGAACATTGGTGGTTGTAGCCTCCTTCTGGTTGTAGCCAGAGAATTGGGGAGTTGGAGCTTCCCTCAGGTTATAGCCTAAGAAACTAGGGGGTTGGAGCCTCCTTACAATTGCAGCTAGAAAACAAAGGAAGTTGGTGCTTCCAATGAATGTAATTCTTCGAGACATATAAGAAAAAACATTCTGTGGTTTTCTCCCAATTTGAATTTCCACGTAAAACACTGGTGTACTGTGTATGTGTGTGATTGTTTATTCCTTACTGCTCATTATTGGATAATAATTCTACATTGATATAACATTTGAAGCAAAAGGATTATAATTATGCTATTACTGATTCACCCCCCCTCTCAGTAATCCAACAATATGGACATAATAAATTTAATGGTATTCGGTGATTCATAAATTGTGGTCAGGAAGGTAATAAATTCCATACATTGCTTATCACCACATCTGAAAAGTTACCAAACTTAGGTATGGAGTTTAATGCAAAATTTTTCATCATTTAATATAAATTCCATTCCTAGGATAAATAATTCAGAGGTTGATTTATTGGCGAATGTTTCTTCTAAACTATTACATGCAGAAGGTCTTTCTCCTTATGCATTTTCAATTGAATTGTTGTTCAGACCGTCGATCTAGGATAACATTACCAATTGGAGAGTGTCCGACGATGATCGACAAATCATAAAATTCTTGCATATGGAGGACACCTTCCAAGGTGCAATCATTGATGAAGGCACTCACGATGAAAACCTGCGCAAGTTCACGGTAATGTCAGATACTAGATCTCCTGAATCGATGTTTGATTTGGTAAAATCTATTCCTAGATCCGTTGTAATACTAGAGAGGTTTTATGACTTGCATGATAAATTTAGAGGGCCAGTTAATTGTAAAATGAACAATTATTCTTTGACTTATGAGACGGTAAATATAGGGACTAAGGAAAATCCCCAAAATATTAATTTGGGAATGAGATGCTCTGAGCAAGAGCGATCTTCTTTTATAAAATTGTTTAAAGAATTCAAAGACATTTTTGCCTGAACGTATGATGATTTGACAACATTTGATCCTAATATAATACAACATGTCATCCCCATGAAACCAAAAACTCAACCTTTTCAGCATAAATGAAGAAAGATGCACTCGAAATTGGAACCCAATGTCAAGAAAGAACTGAATAAATTACTAAATGCAAAGATAATTTTCTCGGTGAGACACACACAATGGGTGTCTAATCTAGTTCCTGTAAGGAAGAAAAGCGGTGAAATTTGACTCTGTGTCGACTTTCGTAACTTGATCCGAGCATCTGATAAAGATAATTATCTCGTTCCTCCAATGGAACAAATTCTTCAGGAAGTATCTAGTTCAGAAAGACTATCTCTGTTAGATGGTTTTTCGGGATACAACCAAGTCCTCATGTCTCCCTCGGATCAGCTTAAAACTACTTTTTGTACCCCATGGGGGACTTATGTCCAAAATAAGATTCCTTTTGGGCTTATAAATTCCGGCACCACTTTCCAGAGAGAAATGGACATTTTTTTTCATGGTATCATAAATCAATCAGTAGTGGTCTATCTTGATGACGTTACCATTTTCTGTAAAAACAAGAAATATCGCTTGTCTCACCTTAAGGATGTCCTAGAATGATGCCGCAAGTATGACATATCTCTCAACCCTAAGAAATCAGTGTTTGCAGTAGAGAAAGGAAAACTACTTGGGTTCATAGTGTCCAAATATAGAATGATTATCGATCCCAAAAGAACCCAATCTATTTCCAATCTTCCCCCTCCCTCCTCCAAAAAATCCATGCAATCCTTTTTAGGCAAGATTAATTTCGTCAGAAGATTTGTCCCAAGTTTCTTAGAAATGGTAAGAAATTTACATAATTTAATTAAAAAGGATGTTTAGTATCATTGGGGACCCCAAGAAATTCAAGCTTTTGATTCTATTAGAAAAGCAATAATAGAAGCTCCTTCCTTGATGACTTTCGATTTCTCTCGGGATTTCACTATTTACACTTTTTCCTCCAACCGATCTTATGTTGTTGTGTTAACACAAAAGAATGCTGAAAGAAATGAAATACACATTGCCTTCATGAGCTCATATTTCAAAGGGGCAGAGTTGAATTACCCAGCTGTAGATCAACAAGCGTATGTTGTTTTTAAAGTAGTGAAACACTTTCAGTCATATTTGCTGAAATCCAAAACTAAAGTCATTGTTTCTTACCCCGTTGTAAGAAACTTGTTAATACAAAAGGAATTGGGTGAAAAAAGAGCAAATTGGATGTCGTTGTTACAAGAATATGACCTCAAAATAAATCCTACACAAATTCTTAGAGGTCAAGGCCTATGTAAACTAGTGGCTGATTCAGTTGAAGGACAAGAAAGTCAAATTAACATCTCAACTGTAAATCATCACAACGAGAAACAAATCAATTGTACACAAGTTGTTGCTAATTCTTGGTATAATGATATTAAATTAAATTTTATTTAACACATGGATCTGCTCCTCGCTATCTTTATCCTAAAAACAAAAGAGCACTCAAGTTAAAATATGCATCTTTCCAGTTAATAAATGATGTATTGTTTTGAAAGAATTTTGATGGTGTTCTTATGCATTGTTTGGAAAAGGAAGAATCGGAAAAGGTACTATTTGAACTTCATGCAGGTGAAGTTGGTGGACACTTTTGTGGAGACACCACTTCTCACAAAGTGTCAAGAGCTGGGTACTATTGGCCCACTTTGTTTAAAGATGCCGACACTCTATGTCGTAAATGTATAATTTTCCAAAAGGCTACAGGATGGGTCAAGAAGGTAACATTTCCTTTGCAGCATGCCACTGTAGATTCCCATTTTCAGCAATGGGGTATTGACATCATAGGACCGATTAATCCTTCTTATTCATAACAACACAAGTATATTATTAAAACAACATATTATTTTACTAGATGGTCTGAAGATGCACCTTTGAAAGTGGTAAACATGAATCAGGTAGTATCTTTCCTTAATTCACATATCATTACTCGATTCAGCATTCCCGAATGTTTAGTATTTGATAACACATCTTATATCTCATCCCTAGATATGAATGTATTTTCTTTAGAAAAAGGGATTAAATTGAAATATTATGCCAGCTACTACCCCCAAGGAAATGGTCTAGAAGAATCACCAAACAAAAATTTGATTAAGATCATTAAGAGGATAGTTTTTTAAAACCACAAGAATTGGCACAATGCACTATTTAATGCACTTTGGGCTGATAGAGTGACACCAAAAACTTATGTTGGTAATTCCCCTTTCTTTCTCATCTATGGGAGAGAATCAATCCTCCCTCCTCATGTTTTACTTCCATCTTTGCAATTATCGCAGAAAGTCCAAGAAGAGGTCTTCCCTCCCCTGGAAAGTCAAATCAATGCCTTATTAAAACTGGAGGAACTAAGAGCACAAGCAAAGAAGAAACTAGACCAACATCAATAGATTGTAAAAATCTAGTTTGATTCAAACTCTTCTTCATATAGGAACTTCGAGGTAGGAGACGTGGCTCTCAAATGAGATAAAACCCACGAGGGAAAGGGGGAACACATCAAGTTCCAGAATTTGTGGTTGGGACAGTTTGTAATTTCTAAAAAACTAGGTCCCAGTTCTTTTCGTCTGCATAATTTGGAGGGATATCGAGACACTTTCCTAGTGAATGGCCAAGCTCTCAAAAGAAATTTCTCCTGATAATTCCAGATGCACCTCTCTGTACATATTTTTTTGCTTTAATTTTCTTTTTGTCTTTTGATTTTGGTTCTTTTGATTTTTCTTTGTTGTCACTGGTTTCTGAATAAATTTATGTTTGGGTCTGATCCAAGTGGATATCGGTGGCCACCCACCTTTTCCAACTAGCTCAAAACAATTTTCTGGCAATTTTGGCAATTTACTATTTTTAGCAATTTTAACTTATGGGACCATTTTGAGGGCCTAAATGAAGGTTTTTCAGGATCAAGCTTCTTAATGATAATCGAAGGCATTATTGAGACCCCAAAATTAATCTCCTCGATGATACCTTTCCAATGGGTTATCATACACCTAAAACGGAGATTGTATGCAAAATTTATGACCTCGAGAAGTTAATGTACTAACTTACCCAAATGAGGCTCACATGACTTTTGGTGCTTCATCTCCTAGGGTTAGGTTTTTATATGTCTATGGTTTTTGGCATTCCTGTTTATTGTAAAAAGGCCTTCAAAGCCTCATTGCAATGATCTTCTTGTGAATGAGTGTAGTCATCACATCTCTTCTTAGAGATAAGCCGCCACCATTCCAACAAGCTTGTTTCTGCTGCATTTTACAGTTTCAACTTATTTCCTTATTGAATAGAAAACCAGTTTTACTGTATCTCTATTCTTTTATGTTAAGTACCTGTTAATAATCTGTATTCATTTTGTTTCACTCATAAAATCCAGATCAGTTGTATCAGATCGGTCTGCTCCTTGTCATCTTAATGCATGTCTCCAACGAGGTCAGAGTACAAAGATTTGGGTCTTGAGTTTGTTTCTCTTGAGGAAAAAATCTCTCACATGCCCAAGCGACCTCTCATGGTAGGATAAAATAAGGATTATGAGACATGATATCCTTTCAAATTGTTTATTAAGGAATCCCTCATGCAACAAAGAAACAAGATGGTGGATAGTTTCGCACAAATCCTTTGGCGACTACCAACAGGTGACACATCTTCTTCAAGCGGAGGCGTCGCCCCCTTAAAGGTACAAATAAACTTTGATATTCCTATATTTGAAGTTCATATAGATGCAGATGTTGTAGACAAGTGGTTGAATCTACTAGAAGGGTATTTTTCTATCCATAACTTTTCAGATAGAGAAAATATTACTTTTGGGCTCCTCAAAGCTGTTCCCCATGTCAAAGATTGGTGGGAAACCTTCTGTGAGAAAAAGGAAACAGAGGAACCCTCATTATTTACAGTCACGGTCACCTGGTAATCCTTCAGGGATGCTATTAAGGAAAAATACTACCATGTCGAAAGTTATGACGACTTGTATACCAAATGGACCACACTGTGGCAAGAAAGAGACCAAGCAATGCCAGATTTCACAAATATCTTCCATACCTTGCGCACCAATATGGGTATCAAAGGTTCAGAGCAACATATGGTTCTCAAGTATCGCGGTTCTCTGCATAGATACATCCATACCAAAATGGAATTTTTGGACATCTCATCCATGGGCACGGCCTACCGATATGCCGTCAAAATCGAGCAGAAGATCAAAAAAAAGACACATAAATTTGGGCCTGGGAACCACTCACAACAAAATCCAAGAAAGCGTGACCCCAACCCACAGAACAAAGGATAGAGCAAATATGGACAGTATCAGGACAACCAATCCAAGCCACAAGCAAATAAGGACACCAGAAAGACAAAGAAAGATACCGGGAAGTGGTGTGACTTCCATAAGAGCCCTTGGAATAACATTGTTGACTGCTTCTCAAGGCAATCGTTGGTGGCCAAAGTGAAAGCCTCTGAATCAAATGTGGGTTCTGACTCTGAGCCACAACTAGAAAGGGGAAGACAGATCATTGAAGTGGAACCCAGTGCCATCGTTGCCACCACCAAGATCCATCCTGGTGAACCAGATGAGCCAAAAGAAGGAGAGCGCCTCTTCCATTTACAGATGTGGGTAAAAGGCACCTAGTTGCACTTCATCCTTGATAGAGGTAGCTTGAAGGAGCTCATCTCAGCAGAGGTCATCAAGAATTTGGCCCTATCGACAACACCACACCCACAAACCTACACCATTGGATGGATCCACCAAGGAAGCGATCTCTACGTCAGCCAACAGTGTCAACCGTCATACGACATCAAGCCCTTCAAAGATGAGGTGTTGTGTGATGTTTCTCCTCTCGAAGTTTGTGATGTTCTTTTGGGACAAACTTATTTATGGAAATTTCATGTTGTATATGAGTCTAGGCATCATAGTGTTATTATTACTTTGAACAGGAAATTGTACAGGATACCCAAGGTAGACCCACCTAGTGCTATTTCCTTGATCTCTTCTAAGAAATGCAAGAAGGTCATCTCTCAGACAAGGAATTTTTTCTTCTTCGTGATTCGATCTAAGAATAAGTGAAAGATCACAACCACATCCAAGGTCTCTGTGGCCAACCTCTCCACATAGCAGAAGCAAGTAGATAAGGTCATGGAAGAATACTCGGATATCTTCTCCTCACCTACTGAGGTACCTCTTCACTACCAGGTCAAGCAGCCCATCGATCTGACCCCCAGTGCACCACTGCCCAATGGGCCAGTCTATCACCGCTCTCTATTAGAGAATGAGGAGATCAAGTGAAAGATCTAAGAACTACTTCACAAAAGGCACATCCATCCCATCTCATCACCTTGCGGGAGCCCAATCATGCTGGTACAGAAGAAATATGGAACCTGGCGACTCTGCATTGATTACCAAGCTCTGAATAAAATCACAGTCATAAATAGGTACTTGATTCCTCATGGGGGCCAAATAGTTCAGTAAGATTGATCTAAAGTCTGTCTACCACCAGGTCCCGATAGAACAGACAAATGTATGGAAGATCGCCTTCAAGTCAAAGGAAGGCCTTTTTGAATGGTTGGTCATGCACTTTGGTTTGAAAAATGTGCCATCCACCTTCATGAGGTTGATGGATGATATCCTATGACCATTCACCAATAATTTTGTAGTGGTGTATCTGGATGACATTCTCATTTACAACAAGACTTGGGTCAAACACTTGCAGCATATTCAGTAGGTTCTGCACACCCTGCGACAGCACAAGGTATACGCCAACTTGGAAAAATGATCCTTTAGCATGGACATGGTCCATTACCTAGGCTACATTGTTGATCAGAATGGTGTACATGTGGATCTAGCCAAGATCCAAGTCATCCATCACTAACCAGTCCCAACCACACTCACTGAGCTCCAAGTCTTCTTGGGCCTTGCCAATTTCTACCATAAGTTCATGTTGGGATTCTCCCATATTGCATGGGCCCTCAGCCAAATAACCAGGGGTGGTGGTAAGGCGAAATTTGCATGGGGCCGGCCCCAACAAAAATCGTTCGATTATTTGAAGCATCGATTGTGCTCAGCCCTGGTACTTTCAATCCCAGACCTGCAACAACCCTTTGAAATCGAGACAGATGCTTCTAACTATGTTGTGGGTCCCATTCTCACTCAGCACGACCATCCTGTGGCCTATCATAGTGAGACACTATTAGATGTTTTCCATAAGTAACCTACTTACGATTAAGAAATGTACTCCATTATGCAAGCCTGCCGCCAGTGGAGACACTACATTCTTGGGAAGGAGACACTAATCATAAGCCACTACAGTCCATACAGACACAAGGAAAATTGCATAATGACCGCCATCAAAAGTGGTCCACATACTTGCAGCAATTCCACCTCAACATCAAGTATAAAATAGGAAGCACCAATCACATCATTGATTGACTTAGCAGACCACCAGTCATGACACTCACCACAGTGATAGACATGAGACCTTTGGATGGCCCCAACTCTATGAGACAAACCTAAACTTTGCCACCACCTACCAAATGTTGGGGGCAAATGCAGTTGTCGATAATTTCCATCTTTAGGATGGGTTGTTCTGTCGTATGGGACATATCTATGTTCCATCAAGAGAGCAATTAAAGATGATCTAGGAAGCCCACTACAGTCAGGTGGCAGGACACTTCGGCGTCAAAAAGACAATGGCAATGCTAAAAAAACATTTCTACTGGCCAAAACTTCAATAGGAGGTCAACAAGTATATCAGGTCCTGCACTACCTTCGTGATTGCCAAAATGACCACTAAGAAATAGGGCCTATACACCCCTCTTCCTACTCTTGACAGGACATGGGAATCCATCTCAATGGACTACATGTCGGGCCTCCCATCCACCAAGAAGGGAAACGACTCTATTTTTGTGGTTGTTGATCGCTTTTCTAAGATGGCGATTTTGGTTTCCTACAAGAAGAACATCACAGTAGAGGCCACTACCAAACTCTTCTTTGAACAAGTCTAGGTACATTTTGGAATCCCACAAACCATTGTCTCAGATTGGGACAGTTTATTTCTTAACACATTCTAGTCGAGCCTTTGGTCATGCTGGACACCAAGCTCACCAAATCCACGACCTTCCACCCTCAGGCAAATGTCCAAAACGAGGTTGTAAATCGAATGATTATGCATATCCTTCTCATGTATAATTCACAACACCCTCGCACATGGGATGAGATCCTTCCCTATGTCTAGAATAGCTACAACCGATCCTTACATAGCTCAACCAGCCATAGCCCCTTTTAGGTGGGGTTGGGATTCCAACCATTAGGTCCCATAGATGTTGCACTTCCCCTTGTGGTCACCTCGACCGACTCATCTCCTACTCCAACTGAAGCTGAAAAATCCACCCGATTCATTGAGAAAATCTAGCACATCTGCCAACATGTTTAGGATATCCTATAGAAGTTCAATGACAGGTACAAACAACGTCATGATCAACATTGGGTGACACATAAGTTTCAGGTGGGCGACAAATTTTGGTTGCACTTGTAGAAAGAATGCCTTATAGGACCCCATCAAAAGCTTCACCCAATCCGTTACGAGCCATACACCATCACCAAGGTTGTGGGGGATAATTCTTTTCATCTCAACATTCCTCCTTTCCTTGTCCTACACCCAGTGTTCAATGTGGATCTCCTTCGCCCTTATTTCCCACCATTATTTGACACCTCATAAGTAGAAAAACAATTGAAACCAACAGATCTCAACCCCGATTGCATAAAACAGGCATCCAATGATCATATTGTGGACACACAGATCAAGGGCACTCGACAGCAAAAGATCCAGCATTATCGAGTCATCAAAGCAGGGCATCTCCTGCACCGAAGCAAGTGGCTCACCCGAGGCCAAATTCAACAGAAATTTCCTCATCTGATGGAGGACCTCAACACAATGGAGACCATTTCTTCCTAATGAGGGAGGATTGATCCAGGTGGATATCGGTGGCCACCCACCTTTTCCAATTGGCTCAAAACAATTTTCTGGCAATTTTGGCAATTTACTATTTTTAGCAGTTTTAACTTCTGGGACCATTTTGAGGGCCTAAATGAAGGTTTTTCGGGATATAGATTCTCAATGATATTTGAAGGCATGACTGAGCCCCCAAAATGAATCTCCTTGATGATACCTTTCCAACAGGCTATCATATGCCTAAAATGGAGATCGTATGAAAAAGTTATGACCCTGGGAAGTTAATGTACTAACTTACCCAAACGGGGTCCACATGACTTTTGGCGCTTCATCTCCTAGGGTTAGGTTTTTGGATGTATAGGGTTTTTGGCATTCTTGTTTATTGTAAAAAATCCTTCAAAGCCTCATTGTAATGATCTTCTTGTGAATGAGCACAACCATCACATCTCTTCTCAAGAATAAGACGCCACCATTCCAGCAAGTTTGTTTCCGCTGCATTTTACAGTTTTAGCTTATTTCCTTATTGAATAGAAAACCAATTTTACTGTATATCTGTTATTTTGTGTTAAGTACCTATTAATAATATGTATTCATTTCATTCCACTCATAAAACCTGGATCAGGGTCACCATTTAGTTCGTCAAAGGAAATCAAAAGTCTCATCATAAAGAAATAGTCGAAGTCATTTCAAAGCATCAGTGTTGTAAATTGCTAAAACTCAGACTAGCAAAGGAAACTTTCTGTTCAAAATGGTCGTCCTGGTTTCACTTTATAATCACGAGAAGATACGATCATCATTAAAACTCTTTAGACTGTCCCTATTTTTAAAGAAAACAACTCAAGTATGCCTTCCTATCCTCGAAAAGTTATTCTTATTAGAAAACTAAGTTCAGATCATGATGAAGGTCGTCAAGAAAGAAATTAAGTTGGAAAATATCAAGTTTTTTGAAGTCTAAAATTTTCAGCATCACCCCGCTCTCCTGAAGATCATAAAGTTTATTTCAATTTGTAAATAACTTCTAGAGAGTTGAAAGCACTGCAAGGTGTGGGAAGTGTCTATAAACCTGCCGAGATACTGAACAACTCTGCAAGCAACGGGTAAATTCATGCATGATGCCAAGGAAACTTCATCGGGGTACTGAATAGGCCTGATGACAGCGAAGCAATGTCGGGTTCAAGAAAATTATCAGGTATAACCTTTTGGTATTAATTGTAAAATGTCCTTCATATTGAATTGATAATTCTTGGACAGGTTAGAGGTGTCAGAGTGGGTTAATTTACATCCCTGTCGAGGCTATGGACGCCCACTGGAAACAGCACCCCTGTCAACAGTATTGGAGTTAGTTTCTTAAACATCATCTCACTCATAATTAAAACTTGTCACCAGATTGCATTTGGACAGAAACACATATGACACTAGATTGTGTGGTTTTTTTTATTTTGATTGGGATGTTTGACTTGATGTCATATGTTCTTTAATTTTTCAATCATTATGATCTGTCCTAACATGAACTCTTTGGTGATGCAGAGATAAATGCTTCACCTAGTAAGTCGCCACTGTTGGCAGCCCCACACGATTTCGTTATTTGAACAAGAAATTACTTTTATTGTAGTTGCCTTCACCTCAATCTTGTAAACATTATCATTTTCAGATGATTACTGGATTAGAAAAGATGTTCATTAATTCTTTAAGTTTGCATTTTCATTTTGTTTTATGTTTGATTCATGACTGAAAGCATGAATCAAACATGAAAACCTAGCTTGGTATTATATTTTCTATACAAGGATTTATTTTTAAGGGTCATCATGCTTATATCCATTCTAAATCCAATACTTGAATGACTTATTTTTGAATATTTTGGGTGTTGAAATAATTGTTATATGGTTAGATGATTTGCATTTGAATTATGAGGAGTTTTGTTTTGATATATTTTAAACCCTTTGCAAACACAATGGTCATGCTAGTAGTCATGGAATCTAATGCACAACTATTGTACTCTGTACTTAACTCACCTTGTTACCATAGTGAATTAATGAGCCTTTTATTACGGGTATAGGTTTTTGACTCTGTATGTCACGTTTTCATTACCAGGAATGGTAAGGCTTTACGATCAAACCCTCGATGTTCATGCTATGATAACATGCATAATTTGTTCTGGTTCTTTTTCCTTTATCGATTCAGATATGTTCCTATCACTCCTACCATTCAAACCTAAAACTGTTTTGAGCCATCCCTGTTACATTATGGTCAAGTTTGTTATGGCGCCTATTGTTCGTTTCGAGTCGAATGGATGTCAGGCATTTTTGTATCATGACGATGCAATAAAAGATTTAAAAATCCAAGGCTGGGATGCCTTCCTTATAGGATTTGAAGGCTATAACCTTCAGGTCGCGAAGGTTTTCACACAGACTTTCGATGGGTGCAGAGAGAAAATTGGGGATACCTTGTTAGAGGTAACCGAGGGGTTTGTGAGTGAAGCCATAGAGCTTCCATCCATCGGTGAGAAATGGTTCAAAAAATCAAAAATTGAAGAAGTACCTTGGAGCCTCTTCATGACCTCTAGGAAAATCAACTGCTGTGAAAAACGTATCCCCATCTCTTTGGTTAAACCTGGGTGGCATGGCCTGTTGTTGATTCTAAAACAATTTGTGACCTGTGAGGGTCGTTATGGTTTAGTTTTCATCTATCATATATGACTACTTATGAATTTCATTGGTTTTCAATTAAATGTGCATTTTTATCTGTTGAGAAGCCTGTATAAAATGTCCAAAAGGTATAAGAGACAGAGTGTTGACTCTAGTCTGTTCCATCATGGATTGATAAAGATTCGGTTGATTAACCACTTATCAATTGTGGATGAATTTTGGGAGGGGTTTTTGACAAGAAATGGTTTTTCTACGACCGTTCCTGTAGAAAACCCTAATTCAGGTGAGCCACTGATTAAAAAACAGCTTGACATTCCAAGTAATGAACCAGACTCTCTTAACAGAAACCCTCTAGACTAGGCAATTCCAAGTCAGTCTTCACATGAGAAAAAGGTTATTGAATTGGAGGTAAGTGAACCTCCTATGCCTAAATTTGATGCTGGCCAGAATGTCACTGTGAAGCCTGATGTCAAAAAATCTTGCAAACAAACAAAACAAAAAAGCACAGCCCTAGGGTTTTAGAACAAAAGAGTAGGTCATCTTATTTCAATAAAATTGAGGAATCGAAACGATGCTCATTTGAGATCGATCGGCCCGATCAAGGTCAATGAGGTCTCAGACTCGAAAATAGAATATTTCCTGGCTTTGGAAGACCCAGATTGTCAAATATTTGGTCCTACTGAACCCTATGACTTTGTGATGAATTTTCCACCATTCCTCAAGGGTAAGGAGGGGTTCTCTGGTATTGGGATTGGTCAAGGGAAAATAACAGGTAAGGTCGATACAACCATGTTTGACCATACACATCATCAACATATCATTCCTCCTGTATAGTGTGATGTTTGTTTCCACTCGATCGAATGGTATTACACTGATATACCCATCCTTCAGGCTCGGATTAAAACACTCATAGCTCAAATTGAATCACTGAGACAAGAAAATATCGACCTTAGAGTAAACATAGAGAGGAAAGTTAAACGCCTTAAGAGGACATGGAACATAGTGATAAAAAATGCAACCAACATTAAAGCAATAATTAATTATGAACTACCCGACCCATCTTTAGTCAATTGCTAAAATGGTAAAACAATTTTCCTCTTATTATATTCATGTCATCTATTTTAAATTGAATCAGTTTGAAATTGGATTTTGTTTGCTAAGATAAGACTGGCTACAAAATCTTTCGATTCTGTATCCAAGACATTTTTAAATGAAAAAATTAGAAATCAGTTGCTAATAATTGTCTAACTTATTCTTGTTTCATTTTTCAGGAAATAGTAGATCCTGTTGCTGATCATATGGGGAGAACATGTTCGATTATGCATTTGAATGATTAGTATTTCTTTTTCTGTTTGCTTTGTTAAAACTTTTATTAATTGTTGAGAAGAATCAACTCAGTTATGAGTGGTTGTTAGCCCTCTATTTTTGTAATATTTTTGATCTCATGAAATCCTATCCTATCCTAGGAGATGATAAAATGGGATTTCAAATCACTTTAAATACTGTTCATTTTGTAAGTAAAAGACACCTTTGCCTAGAACAGATTATGGACAAATGATTTTCAAAACTTAATGGAACAACTTATAACACTTCGGCTTTAGATCAATGTGAATGTTGTCTCATTTATGTTTTCTCTCTCTTATTTTGGAATAGAAGTGTGTTGTATAGCTTTAGTCTCCATGACATGTGATATTCCATTTTATTCGATATTTTAAATGTTGTCTTTAATTTGTTGTTTTAATTAATTATCACTGTGACCATCATATCAATTGTAAGATCATGATTTTTGTCTGATGTTAGTTGATTGATTATATGAACATTTTACATTAAGATTTATATTACTGTGATCGTTCATAATTATAAGATCATTATGTATACTTCTCTTTTATTTTTTTTTCATATTCTGGCTGCCAACAAACATCTGGTGTTTGTTCTAGAGGCATCATTATAAGCCTGTCATAGATTTTTCTTATAGGTGGGACAACTAGAGTGTTGGATCGCACAGAGGCATAGACATGATATAAAAACTAATCTCAGGTTAGCCTTATTTCCATTTACTTTCTGTTATTTTACCTATTAGTGAAACAAAAAAAAATTAGATTGGCTTTGACCATTGCTCCATCCTTGTTTCATAACTTAGTTAATTCAAGTTCTTAGATTTATGATTAGAAAACAGAAAATAAATAAAAAATGTGCTTTCTTTATATACTTCTGAAAACAATTACCTTGACATTAATTTTGCAAAGCTTTCATTAAAACTTGCAACCTATAAATTTGGTTCATAAGTGATATGTTCATATTTTCTTTTCTGTTTAATATATTTGTAAATAATTAGATTAAAGTTCATAGATTATTATAGTTTTAGTATTAGATAGTTTCTTTATTTTCTTTGTTTTAGGACCTTAGTTGGATAACAAAGCCATTAAACCTGTCAGAATAGGTTACACCAAACGACTAGGGTTATTTTGACAACCCCGAACTAGATCTATTCTTCCAATTGACGGCATGTCAAATTTTCCCATCAACACTACTAGACTTCTCCAAGGGTTGACATAAATATCTAAGGGTTGAAATCAATCTAAAATATCACTCTCTAAGGGTTGAGATCAATGAAACTAATAATCCAAAGCAATTGTCCATCAACCTAAGCCAACTTTCTGACAATCTCCCCCTTTGGAATTGATGGAAACACCAAAATTAGTGGAAACACTTAGTCGTGATAATTATTCATGATCATACTCCTCATAAATGTTTCTATCTCTCTCCCCCTTTGACATCAATGGAAAAGGGTATCTCCCTTTAGGGTTGCTTCCCTTGTCCAAATTTCTATGATCTTTCTTTGTGTTTCTAAACCTCTTATTACTCTCTCTAACTTCATCTAAATAATATATTCCCCTTTGACAAAGGGTATCACTCTGATGCAACACTAAAGTCATATCTCTCATTCTTCCCTTATAACCATCGCTCCCCCTGGAATCATGCCTCTGTGCTTTCTTTCTATCTGACAAATTCTCTGAATGATATTTCTAGTTTTCTTCCTGCTTATGTTTCTTTCCCTTGAGTGCTTCTCTGCAATATGTTGTGTAGATGACATATAGGGCTTCTTATACCTACTTCCTTTTGGAGTTTTTTTTCCATTGGTGCTTCCTTGTGTCATTATAATCCGTTATGATAATGTTCCTTTATCTCTGGACCACTCTCTAAACCAATCTATGAACCAATATTTGAATCCATGCACTCATCCACTGTCATATATTTGTCCAAATATGCTAAGTGTTCTTACGAATTCATCTTTGTCCATTTGACCCATACTGTTCAACAATATCCTTATGATGATATTGCTTATGTTGATGTTTTCTCTTTCCCTGCTCTATTGTGCCTTTCATTGCTTTCCTTTCTGTGATCAATTCATTTCAACTGATTCCAATTGTTAAGCCATTGCTAATCATATTACGAATCCATATTTGTCCATACTATCCAAGACTCTACTACTCAATTGTCCACAATGCTGACCCATCTATCTCTGTACTATCATGAAGTCTTCACTGTTGCAATTGATCATCAAACATCAAATGTGTCCACTAGTCTTATCTATTTTTAATCCAAACTCTGCATGTCTAGAACAACCTATGTTGAATATATCTTTGTATAAATATAATCATAGAATTATTCCTGTGTAATTTTTTCAATTGATCAATCTGTCATATTGTACTTCTGTTAACTGATTTCTTTGAGTTTGTCTACTCAAATTATATAAGTTGCTCGAAATATGAATCTCTGATCTTTAGAGCTGCTATATAGACTCCCCCATCTCACCATATATGTTTTTGTGGATTCTACAAGCCGGATGGCTCATAAAAGTGTTTGCTTGGATGTAGAGTCATCATCATCTTCGTTGGCAGGATCAACATATTTTTGAACTCTGACTTCTTTCTTTCTGTCTGTGGATTGATCTTGCACTACAATACCTGAAATTACAATCTCTTGAACATGTTCCTTATTTACCTATCCTTCTTTTCTTTCATTTATTTTCCAAACCTTTTTGTATCTGACATCTTCCTTTTTCATTGTAGAATTTTCTTCAACTCGTGTTATTTCCAATCTTGCAATCTCTGGGACCTGGTCTTTGTTCACATGTTCTTCCTATTTTCTTATCCATACTTTCTTATATTTGATATCAAGTTTCTCTTTCATGGAAGTATCGATCATGCTTCTACAATTATGAGCTATGTGTCCATAGTTATGACATTTGTAACATTCAATGTTACATGGGGCCACATAAGCATTTCTTGATTGAACATTTCTTTTATAATCCCTGCAATATGTAACCTTATGTCCAAAGTTAGTACAATAAAAACAATGATCATAATGAAATTTACATACCTGGGAGTGAATGATCTTATTTGTGGTGTAGTCCTTTTTAATTACTACCTTGAATGATCACGATCATGATTGAAGCTTCTTTGTGGCTTGAACATGGATGGTCTTCTTGAATATGTATCTTTATCAGTTTTCTTAGATTATGGTTGACCATGATTCCTTCGTTGGAGTAATTCTGCATAACACTTTCTCTTTTCTTCATTCTTCTTTTCTATCGACCTATAATGCTTCTCGTTATTCTCTACTATTGACGTGGATGTTTCTATCTCTTCAACGTTCTTGTTGAGATTGACGACTTTGACTCTCAGTGTGACAACTTCTTCTTCAAGCTTCTCAACCTCTTCTTCTTTCTTCATTATCTAAGACTTCATGAATTCTTTTGTTCTCTTTTCTTCCTCAAGTTGGATTTTCAATGTAATTTTTTCTTCTTCGAGTCTTCTCTCTTCTTGACGAAACTCTTCCTCGAGCTATTTTAAGTCATCGGTTCTTTCCTTGAGATGATCTATCATTATATTTTCTCTCTTTTTTTCTTCTTCCTTTTTTGTTGCTATGTTGGCTTCTAAAAATCTATTTTTATATTCTAGAGTTTCTTCAATTCTTCTGGCCTCTTCTGGTTGAGCTCTTAAATTCTTGATGACCTACTAAGCTTCTTCAAAACCTTGAACACTTTCCTTTTGTTTCATCAATTCTTTCTTGAGTGACTTGTTTTTTTATCTTTCTTTCTATAAATCATTTAAAGCATTGATTAGTACTTCTTCACAATTGTCTTCTATTTCAAATGGATTTTTTGTCTGATTACCTTTAGGGTATTCAATTTCAAGATGTCTTCATTTTTCACAATCAAAACAAAACAACATACTTATGTTGATTGTGTACTCGTCTTCTTCTGAATCTGTCTGATATAATGAATATCTTTCCTCTTGATTTGTACTTGCATCATCTTTGAAATTTTTTGACTCTGTGATGGGTGAAGAATAGATATTATTTAGCTTATCTCAAAGTTCTTTAGTTGGTGAACATTTACCAACCTTTTCTCTTATCTGATAAGGTAATCCTTCCCAAATGAAATCCATTGCTATTTTTTTATTATTATTCAATTCCTTCGTGAATTCAATCTTTGCTTTCTTTGTAGCATTGTATCCTGCCACAACTGAATACCAAATATCATATCCTTTTGCCTCTAAAAAGTTTCTCGTCCCTATGCTCAACATCTCATACTTTAGACCATTCTGACCATTAAAAAATGGTACTCCATTCTCAGTATAATGCATGATCTCCTTCCAGTGGTTAAACTATTTCCTGAAGGAACCGACTCTGGTACCAATTATTGGATTACTTAGAAAGCATCATCAAAATTTATCCTCCCTTGAATTTCATCCTTCTTTTCTTCATCTTCACTCTGAAATTCATCTTAGATCTCCTTTGGTTACCTCTATCACTTGTAGCTATTCAATATGGCCAATAATAACTAATGGGAGACCCTTGCTCTCTTATTTGTACTCTCTAAGTAGATTCCTCTAGAAGTATCCACTTATCCACTTTGTCCACTTAGCCACTTTTTCCACTTAGCCACTTTGTCCACTTAACCACTTTTTCTACTTAACCAACTTTGTCCACTTAGCCACTTTGTCCACTTAACCACTTTGTCCACTTAGCCACTTTGTCAACTTTATTATTTAATTAATTTCTCCTTACAACCACATTGAATAGGAATGTTCTTAAAGACTTTCTAGAATAATTGACTTTTTGTTGACCTTCTAGGGGCTTCTAGAATACTCTTGGTGGTCCTCCAACTTCACAAGGCCATATCTCACTAACCATGAGGAACCACATAGTGTTCCACATATCAAAGGAAATGGAATGACATGTACTATCCAAGGCTGCATAAATCCTGAAATGTTTCTTCCCATCTATTCCATTGTTTCAGCCTCATGAATGTTGTGGAAAGTCCTCATTCTTTCTAATTTGTGAGTGCAGTCCCTATATAAGTGATTTCCCTCACATCCCCAACATTGTACAGGTTGTTTCCTTGGACTTTTCCCAAATGAATATATAATCTTATCCTTATTTTGGGTTGACTAACCTTGCATATTTTCTTGGGATTTGTTCCTAAAAAAGGGTGGATTAAAACATTTCTTCCTTTGATCCTTTTTACAATTCATCTTTTCATTCCAAGATTTTTGGGAAATTGGCCTTCCTTTTCTTTGCTCATAAAGATGCTTTGCTCTCCTTATATATTCCTCCAAATTTATTGGGTTATCATATTGAATATTGTCACTATAGAAGGAGGGTAACCCACTTAGAAACCTTTGGATTTTTACCTTCTCATCCTTTATGAAGTCAACATACTTCAACAATTCAAAGAACCTCTTCTCATATTCATCTATTGTCATGCTTCCCAACTTGAGTTTAAATAATTATTTCATCTTTCTTTGATAGTAATGCTCGCACAAATATTTATCTTGGAAATATCTTAAGTTGATCCCACCACATTATTTCCTTTCCTTGCAAGTGGTAGGTTGCAATTCTAGATTCTACCCTTGAGGGATAATCATGCGATTGGAAATATTTCTTCATTTCCAACAACCATGCCTTGGCCTCTTCTCATTTCCTATGCTCACCATTGAAATTTGGTAGCTTAATTTTCATGAGTTCACCTTGCAAGATGTCTTCCTCAATCCTTCTCCTTTACCTCCAGATAGTAGACACACTTGGGTTTCTCCCTGGCTCTGAAATTTCATGATTTCTTCTAGTGTATTTCCTTGGAGAATGATGGAACCTTCTCATGCTTCTTGACTACCTATCATTTCCATGACCATCCCTTTTTCTATGGTATATATATGTTGTCACTTGTATGGAACCAGATTATTTATTGGTGCCAGATTATTTGTTGACTTTATTATGTAACATATTTAAACTTGGATGTATATATTCATGATCCTTCATAATTATTTCAGTATCTTCTCTATAACTCAACACTTATTTATGTAGACTCATAGTTACAGGCTCCTTCCTGTCTCTCCTTCCATTTGACTCTATCTCAACATTCCCCATGCTAAAATGCAGACCTATGATATATTACTCATGGATGTAAGATCCCTAAGCATCATCCATAACTCCAATCCTCATAAAATAACCAAGGTTGATTTCTTGTACCTCTACTTATACAATAAATGTCCATGTAATAATTATTGTTAGAACATGCATAACATAAAAAAAATTGTCATATAGAATACATGTTATTATTCATATACATTTATGAATAACACAATGCACCAATTCAAAATATGATCCTTTATATCCATTCCTCTCTGAAACATCTTTCCAATGGTTGTACTCATGCCTCATTATGAGTTCTAAGAGAAACGTTACAACATTTACAAGTTGTAAGTTCTACTCTTTTACTGCTACATGAATATATTTTATCACTTGCTGAGAAATTTTAATACCTAATTCAAAGTTTTGGGTTGACATATTTCCTCTCCTCCTCAATACCTCTCTAGTGACTACCATTTTTCTCAAATCCGAGCTCCGAGCTAAAAGTTATGGTCTGAATAAATTTAGACTGATTTTCTCAAGTTATCCATGTATGCTACAGGTGTCTTCTTTCTCTCCCATCACATTTTTACAAACCTAGATTCTAAATATGGCTTCATGGTTGTATTCTATGGTTCATAATATTTCCATAGACTACTCCTATGCTCCAAACAGACTTCTAAGAATGGAGTTATGCTCTCTGGAAGTAATTTGGTGACAAAATTTTACCCTTACTATTTTGGTTGTAACTTTCTCATACGAGCTTTGTTTTGCACCTGGAATAACTCATTGGATAGATCTCTCCAAGTTATTTTATTTGAGCTACAGAGACATAATGTGCCCTAGTATAATCCATTTTCATGGGTTTTATTGGCTAAAAATGTCATTTAGGGCCTCAAAATCTCCCTGCAAGTTAATGACCTTCAAAAACCACAAAATTTCACATAAAAATAATTGTTTTATTGTCTTATCATCCACTAAATCTACACCGTTGATCTCAAAATAGGAAAAAAATTTAACTGTTGATCCACCAAATCTAGGCTCATGGATTAATCACCATCATCGATTGACCACTCAAAACCATCTGAACAATTGATCTGAGCTCCATCGATGATCGACGATCAACACTTTCCTTTCGATGTGCACAAAATTTTCCCCAAACTTTTGACCTGACCATCAGCCATCAGACCATCCCTGTGACAAATGAATTGCAAAAAAATGGTAAACTAATTGACCCGACCATCAGTCGTCGACCATTAGTGATTTTCACTAGAAAATGAAACTCATCACCAATTCAACCGATGCTCAACCATTGGACCATCGGTCATCGGTCATTTCTCTTGGAAACCACTTATAAGACATCAGTGAATTGACCGACACAATCATCTACCATTGGTCATCGATGAACCCTGTTGACTAATGAAACAATTCTCTAATTCGACTGACACGACCATTGACCATTGACCATCGACCAACTTTGGGTTGACGTGGCATGACATGTCAATGTTAATGTGGCATGATACATCATATTAAGGTTTCAACTTGGCCTACATGGAAGGAGACATGGATGTTGATGTGACATGACACATCATCACCATATTTCCTTCATCATTCGTCAACCTTTTCTCTTAAAGGACCCGAACACTTTGTTGAATCAGTCGACACCCAACCATTGATCCATTAACCATCGAAGATTTCTCATAGTCAATTGAAAATCTTTTCTGATTTGGTCAAAGCTCGACCATTGGATCATCGACCATCAGTGATTTCTCTTGCTCAACTCCAACACTTTTCCAAATTGACCGACACTCGACCATTGGCCCATCGGCCATTGCAATTTCCTTTGGCCAAACCAAACTTTTATCTAATTCGGTCAATTTGACCATCAGTCATCAATGATTTCTCTTGGTGATTTTTAACACTTTGAAATTTCAACCAAATCCCCAATGAATTTGGACCATTGATCTCCATACAAGATGATATTGATCGTTGATTGAATCCAACTCCCAAACAATTGAAACTCATCTAGACCGTCGATTTGCTTCAACTTCCTAGTCATCAAAAACAAATATTGTCCGTTGATCTACTCAACCTTTCAACCATTTCAAACCTTATCAATTTTTAAATTTGACAAAGTGAATATGGGCCATTGATCGCGTGATGAAACACGATCTCGTTTGTCGATTCACCAAAATTACTGCAATTCTACAATGGCCATTAAAACAAATTCAACCATTCCAAGTCGAATTCATCCCTGCAACTTTGCATATTGGCTCCATTAAACCTATTAAACAATTCTAAGTCCTTTAAATTTGAATTTTTCTCACGAATTTGGGGATTTCTCTCTTATTTTTCTTTGTTTTTCCTCACATTTGCCACAGAAAAATATGCAATAGTGAACTTGACCAATTCACAACTTTATTGGCCCATACAAGCCTAGTGTTTGAACCCGAGGGCTCTGATACCATAATGTAATATCCCCCAATCCAACTAAGGAACATTAATGTGAAAAATACTCATAAAATAAAAAATTACAACTAACTAATTGATTTCATATAGCTTATCTGATCTAGGTGGATATTGGTGGCCACCTACCTGTTCCAAATGGATCAAACGGACTTCTAACAACTAACTATTTTTAGCAGTTTTTCAGTTCCTAAAACTTTCGGGGCCATTTTGAGGGCCTAAATGAAGTTTTTTTTTAATCGAGCACCTCAATGAAAGTTGAAGGCTCTGATAGAGACACCAAAATGAATCTCATCGTCGATACCTTTCCAATGAGCTATCGTGCACCCCAAACTAAGATTGTATGCCAAAGTTACACCCCCGGGAAGTTGAAACACCAAACTACCCAAAACGGTGTCCACAAAATTGTTGGCTTTTCATCTTCCGGGGTTAGGGTTTTGGAATTTATTTATGTTAAAAAGGTCGGGGAGCCTCATTATAACAATCATATTCTTTTGAATGCAAGTAGCCATCACATCTCTTCTCAGAGATAAGCTACCACCATTATAGCCAGTCTTTCACTCTGTATTTCTACAGTTTTGAACATTTTGCTCATTAATAGAAATTGTGTATTACTGTATCTATGTGTTTGTGCTTTCATATATGATATATTTCTATTATATTATTGGATATCTAAGATATCTCTATACACTTATTTATTATATCTCGGCTCTCATTTCATGCCTAAAATAATCTGGATCATTATCAGATACAAATTACAACCATATTTAACTATTATCTATTACCATTAATTAGATGCATCTACAACATGCTAAAAACATGAATGCAACACAAATAACTCAACACAACAAATAAATCATTATACAATTCTCCAGAGTTAATGCACAACAAATAAAATCATAATATAAACATAAACAAGAAAATACACTTATTTTTTAAAAACTGTTGTGCAACCAGTTGCTTGGGATGGGTATTCTACCCAACCATAGACTTGTAGTTCCAAATATCAATAGATCCCTAAGTTAAGGCTCATAATCCACAAAATAGGCTAGTCTCTCTCTATCCACTCATAGCTCAGAAATCCCACAACCCAATGATATTCTCCTATACTTATCCTAATTTTCCATCATCTTTCTTCCTCTTGACTTGACCAACCCAAGGAATGTACCCCTTCACTAATATCATTCCCTCGGGCATCCCATTTGTTTATTAGGGTCCTCTTTGGCATAGGCAACCAAAAATATCTCTGCTGAGAAACTTAAGGGAACTCACTACCATGAAAACTACCAACAAACAACATCAAACACTTGTTGTTCTAGTGCAACTCACATAAGAGTTCACTCTTCAGGCCTGACAACCTACCTCTTCGCTATTTATCTCCAAATATGCTCCAGAAACACTCCAACATGCTCTAGAATTCTCCCTCCATGGTTTATCTAGCTACAAGCTCTCTTTCTTTCTCTCTACCTGTTGTTCATGCCAAAACAATGATTGTCTAAAACTGTAATAATTGCCCATACAAATTTATCCCTTTGTCTTTCTTGCTTGACTCACACACTTCCCCAAGATGATTTTACTCAACCCCCATCCTCCCAATAACTATGGTATGTGACTTCTCAGACCCACCCTCTTACATGCATTCAATGACTGGCTTTGGGAACACTCAATCAAAACATAGAGTTTAATACACAATGATATTAAAAACTCAACAATGTCGATGAATTAATGGGCATGGGTAAATTCCCCTTGGACCCCTCTCTTAGGCATTCTTATAGAACCTAGCCTCTCTTATGGATTAATTCATCCCCCATATCTATTCATGTCCCTTAGCAGTTGGCATCACATTTTATTATTAAAAGACATAAATGCATTTCGCATATACAACACTTTGGCCGTAGCCACATGTTATATCTACATTAAGAATTAATTAAACTCGGGATTATAATGGGGATGTTACATTTGGAGTATTCAAGACTCTCTCAGAACTACTTATGAAATACGACAAAAGGGATAGCCACCTAGCCACGAGTATTCTTCTTCAAACATTCTTGTTTTCATATACATATATGATTGATTTGGAAAGATAACAATATTATCTTTTGTTTTCTCGGCCATTGATTTGACCCAAGCTAGTCAGGGATTCTTCTTTATTATAACTACATAACAAAATGCTAAAGACAATATACATCTCAAAAATGCATACTCATACATATAAACTAGAACAAAAACTAAAATGATGGCTTCATTTGAACCTCTTCATTCTTACGCTCTCTCCTTGATCTTTTCCCAATTCTCCCAAGAGGTGTTCTCTTTGTGCTTTTCATCAGCAGGAGTATTGAATTATGTTGAGGCCAAGGATGTCCAAGAAGAGTATGAAACAAAAGAAGAGTTAAGCTGGAAAGGGGGGACTAGAACTAAATATGAGATGATGAGATGAGATACCATCCTCTAAAGAAGTTTTTTACTAGAGTCCACATGTAATTAAATCTCCATATTCCTACTAAGTTGAACACCCATGAAATTTTCTACCTCTTTTCATTGGTTTCTTGGGTTCACAACATGTCTCATTGTCTCAATTGCACATGTGTTTCTTATAGAGCTCATATCCTATAATTTGTTTTCCAACTTTTCTTGCCATAGCTCCCATATGGTGAGGGCATTGATAAGACCCCAATGTGCCTCACTCGCCTCCCTCATACAATACTTAACCCATTTATTTAATTATTTAACTTCACATACAAGACACTTATTGCATACGTAATGTGTCATTTCTCTCCAACATATGGAATCACTAAAAGTCCTAGCCTTACCTCGCCATTGCACCCAAAGTCTCAAGAATCAACTCTTGAACTAGGCAGTCGTGAACCATAAATCCTAGTGTAGGAGATTTAACTAGAAATAAATACCAAATGAACCAATTGGCACCTGAATCTAATTCCCACAACCACAAGAATGAAATTCTCAACCATATGCAAGAGAGGGGAAATCTCAAATCCCAAGAACGGGAAATATTGTTATGGCCCGAGCTACCCCATGACTAGAAGAATGCTTAAGAACAAACCTAAATAGAATCCCTAAAATATTATAGAAATGGCTTCTACCTTGAATGTGCAACCCGCATTTATCAACCAACCTTAATGTCCTACAATACATATTAATTCACATGTGAGAAGGTATGGATAATGAATTCCTATGATATCGATCCATTGGAATTAGAAGGGGCCACTTCACCTTGTAACCACTAAAAATACCATTATAAATAGACCTTAATTCCTAAGGGGGTGTGGATGACCAAATATGATTGTATTCAACATTAGGGATATCACCCGATCAGGGTCCCAATTAGACCCTTTTCCATTTAAATGGTGATTCTGACTGGTTCTATGGGTCTCTAGTTACATGTGTCCTAAACTAAGGTCTAAGATAAGTTTATACACACACACACACACACACACACACAACTTTCTATTCTGCTAATGTGTAATGTTACTTATTTTATCAACAAACAAAAAGAAAGAGATCACTCTCTTGTGACATGCTTACAAGAAAGAAATCATAAGGCTGAAACAAGGGCTCAACTACACCACACTATATTTCTCTCCTGTGAAAGGAAACTTTATGGACTAAATACAAATGCAACTTTAATATATGATGCAAGTGAGAAAAGAAAATCTAATCTATCCTATCTTGATTAGGACAAAATACAGATCTCATCCAAAGCAAGAGCATAATGATAAAAAAAGAAGAGGACTGATATTGAATTCAATATTAAGATTCACTTGCAAATCATAGAAACAAATCATATGATTTGCAAGTTATTTACGCGAATATGGAATGTAATGACTTAAATAAATAATTACTTGAGTCAAACAAAACATATAATTAAATTCAATAAAATAGATTCAATGTAAAATCTACTAGCATATTGAAGAAATAGTTCTTTCAATGCAACATTAATTAAAACAAAAAAAGATTATAATTAAATGATAAATAGTTTTCATTAACTATAATCAAATTTCTGTGAATCTATAATTGAGTTATGATTTGAAATATGTTCTTCTCTATAAAGATAGTTTTAGGAAATTAAAGATTCAAATCAAAACTGAATTAACAAAAAGAAGTAACAACAAATTTGCAAATCATACAATAATGCAAGTGAATGAAAATTTATTATTAGCTTCAAATAAATTTGGTCTTACATAGTCCTCAAGAATCCTACAGAAAGATAATCCCTCTAATACAATAGTGTAATCAAGTGTTTCTTTCACTATAGAATTACTTCCCCTAGTTTCAAATATCTAGAACATGTAACATCTATCTCTTTTTGACTTTCTCCTTCTTCTCTTATAAGAAAAGAAACCCCTTTTAGCTAAAACTAAAAACTAAAAAGTAGTTATCATCAAACCGTTTTAATTCTAAAACTAAAACTAAAAACTCAACCAACTCCTAAAAAATAGAAATTAGTTTTATTTTTTCAAAAATAATTTTGTAACTATTTAATATTAATCTTTCAATTGCCCTTGAAATTTATGTACAATTCTTGGTCCGAATCCTTCTTTGTACACTTGTTATCATAAATGAAAACTAATTAATAACAAAAAAACAAAAATAAAAAACAGGGACAACTACAAAATTTCAAATTTTGGAGTTTTTCTTAAAAAAAAGAAATTGAATAAATTAAAAACAATTTAATATAAATATGTTCAAACCAATATCTAAATTAAACACTTGACATTTAATGAAGCTGATTTTCATAAATCTGAAATAAAAAATATTGATTGAAGAAAAAAAATCAGTTGCCAACAAACTTTTGATTTTAGCATATTTTTGTTTGAATTCGACTTTTTGCTTACCAAACATGCATAATACCATTCTTCTTATCATTCAAAGAGTCATGGACAACCCAATTTCTGATTTCAAAAACTTGTATAACAGGTGGAGGAATATCATCATGTTCATAAATTTGATAGAGATTTTTAGATTCTCAATCAAAATTTCAGATTTGTGTTTTAAAATAGATTTCAAGCTCTGACTTGTAATATGTTGCAAGGTTTCTTGAGGAGTTTGAAGATGAGGGAGATTTTTTTCACTAATCCAAAACGATTTTGTAGATTTGACCTGCAAAATAAAGTCAGATAATGATAGAACAAATTATAAAATCTCAAAATCAAGATTTACTCATAAATTTTCCTCTAGTTGGTGCATGAGCGTAACGTGAAAAAATTATTTCCAATGGATCAACGATATCTCCCAAACTACTCATCAATTTGGGAAAATCCTCGTAATTCAACTAACTTTATCCATTCTGAGAAAAACCCATGTTTTATTTTTCTGAGATTCAACACGTTTTGATTTGACACTGAAAATGAAATTTGTGAGTTTGTTCAGATTTCGTCTAAATAACTGAAGACTTCAAGAACAATCCTAAGCATATAAAATCATTCAAGATTAGAAATAAAAGATATAAATAGAGAAATCATACTTCTGTTTTCAATATGTGAAACTTGCAATCCCCAAATCATAGATTTCCTCATTGAAACTAAGCACAAAACTTGACCCTTTTGGTTTTAGATCTCAAAAATGACAGCTACATAATTTTCTAGAAAACTTTGTCCTAGAAAATTGATTATATCTTTGAAAATATTCACTTTTTGAAGAAATACAAGTTAAAATGCTATATGGAAAACCAAAAATTAAAAATGTTTTGTTACCCAAATAATGTATTAAGTTGATAACATTAATTACATTATAACATTGTTGTCATGATTAACTAATTCATCCATTGTTCATCAACATTTTATCATATAAATGATGAATATCACATGTTAATGTATAATTCTTCAAGAGCATATTTTCGATTATAAGGTAGGCCATAACAAAGTGCATTAAATCTCAATATGAAATAAAATATCTTTAATTATTCATCCAAATAATATAAAATTGATCTGTAGGATCTTTTAAATGACTATGGTTGAGTTTTAATTTTGCATGCGTTAATTAACCATTTGAGAAACTTAGTGAAAGAATGAGGAAAGAAGAGGAATTATAACAACCATATACACATATGCAGATCTGAAATGAAAATATAGACAGCAAACCATAACACGCAGATTGATTTTTTCCTACGTCTCTGGGCCTTTTCTCTGTGGGGGAGGCTTCTTTATTTCTGTTCAAATTCTCAAAAGTACATTGCTGCAATGCCAAATGGCTACAAGATTGATCTGGTCTTCTTCGTCCAGATCTCTAGAACCCTGCAAAGAAAACGACACGCAAAACGGACGTCCGGAGTTCCCAGAAATGGTTTGACAGCGTCTCCTCCTCAAAAGCTTCTCTACATCAAACTCTCTTTGGCTTGGCTTTTCTCCAGCATAACTCTGCTCTGACTGATTGCCTATGGCCTCAAACAGGCCTGGTTTATATAACCTTGAAGTTGGTTGCTCAGCTCCAACTTCCTCCAAGAATTTGGCCTCCAAAAATGCCCAATATCCCCCAAAAATGGAGAGAATCTATTAAAAATAGGCACATTTACAACAAAAAAACCAAACTTTAGGCATAAAACCCACTAAATAAATAAATTATATGGGCATAAGCCCCCTCCATCGTGCGCGCCCCCTTTAACTCGGTCATATGGGCCATGATGTGGCCAAGCGCCAGCCTAAAAGGCTGAGCGCTGGCCCATAACCCGAACTCTACGGTCACGTGCTGGCTTAACATAGGACCGCACCCCTAACTACTGGCTAAAACCTCGGTCGTATGCGCCTTTGCTGGAGGTAGTCACTGTTGGTCGTATGGCGGAGGGTGCGCCCGAAATCGTGGGCTAACAAATTGATTTGTGCACTCTATGCGCCCGTGCCCTTTGGGTGGTTGGTCGTATAGACCACAATTGAACCATGGGTTGGGGCTAAGCCCCAGCCCCTTTCTGCCCTCCATACAATACTTTGCACATTTTAAAATATAATAATGTGAGTGCATATAACATGTAATACGCATGGTGTATTGGCATTTTGTCATTTGCTAAGGATTTGGACTGGTCCAAGAGGTCATGGGATCGACCCCCATGGACTTCAAATAAAATTTTGAAACCTTCCACTTGGACCGATGACTGGGTGCCACGTGGCTGCCCATGACTGGGCCACGTGGCATCTCCCCATTCGACGAACGAATGCCACTTGTCAACCATTGACTAGTCCAGTTGCCTGCCACATGTCTGCCTTGTCAGGGAACCTGCCCAATCACCATCAGCCAGAGAGTGCCACGTCATCTCCTGCATAGTCAGCATGCTGATGTCATCAGCATTGACTTTTTGACTAGTTGACCTTTGACTTTTTCCCTGTTTGGGCTTCCGATCAGAATGCGATAACTTTCGCATATGGAGCCCATTTGACAAAGTAAATATACCGCCGGAATCAAGAAGACGAGACGAACACAATGGCATTGGTTTCGTCGAATTCTGAGAACTTTCATTTTTGAGCATTTTTCAAGCCCTATCAGGCTTTTGGATCAGATTCTGGATAAAAAATGGTAAAATAAATAACACTTAGGATGGAAAACAACTTTTGAATAGCCTATTAAATTTATTTTTATTTTTTTTTGGTGTGGTTCAGGTAAAAACATTATCATGAACATGTATATAAGCAATACGATGAATATGATTAGAGAAGAATAATATATAAAATCTATACACATTACTTTATGATCAAGTTGATAATCAAAACAACTTAAAAAAAAAACAATGAAATCGACCTAAAAGTAATATGATACAAGGAAAATTTCAAAATTGAATTTTGAGTTTTATGTTAAAATTCAGGAAATTGAAAAGAATACATGCCTCATTGATATAAATAAAAGTCAAAATATGAAAAATCCTAAGCTCTAAACTTAACAAATGCTGTGATTCTTAGTTTGAAATCAGGATTCCAAACATACTTACAAAGAAAAATTAAACCAAACTAAGAAAAAATTTCAAAAGTAAAGGGGCCCAAATTATTTTTATTAACAATAAATGCAAATTTGGGAGGGTTGTTGTACACTACAACAGGGGGGTTATGAAACATTGTCCCCATATTTATTAAACAATGTATGTAATTCAATGATACACCTTGGTTTGCTTGATGATCTTTAAGTTCATTTTGATGGTGAAGCACATGAAAGAAATACATTTTATCAAATTCCTTAATCCCCTAAGAGATCCTTGTTACCATTCGAGCTACCATTTGAGCTTAGGAGGGGAGGTTTATTACTAGATTTTTGTTAGTCACGTAAGAATTATCATAGAATCACTTACCGTAGTAAATTCTTTTACCTATTGGGCTTTGAGAAGAAGGATCCCTTTATAGAGCCGCGACCTCAGTGTCATTGTTCATGGTTCATGACTAGAAGAATGCTTAAGACCAACCTTGCCGAAAAATCTCTCAAAAATTATGGAAATGGCTTCTACCTCGAATTTCCAACCCACTTTTATCAACCAAACTTAATGTCCTGCAATACATATTAATTCACATGCAAGAAGGTATGGAGAAGGAAGTCCTATGTTGTCAATCCATTGGCATCAAAAGGGCGCCCTTCACCTTGTAACCACTTAATACTACCATTCTAAATAGACCTTAATTCCTAAGGGAGTATGAAATCTTCTCCCTGCATTTATTAAACAATGTCCACAATTCAATGATACACCTTGGTTTTCGTGATGATATGCAAGTTTATTTTGATGATGAAGAACATGAAAAAAAACACATTTTATCAAATTCCTTAATTCCCTAACAAATCCTTCTTACCATTCGAGCTAAAGAGGAGAAGTTTATTATTGCTTTTCCTCAAACAATTCTAAGAATTATCACAAAATTGCCTACCACAATAAATTCCTTTACTTTTTGGCTTTGAAAATTATGATCCCTTTATCATTCTTATGGCTATCCGAATTCTCAAGTAAAATCAAATCCTTAGTTTCCTCTAGAGTCAAATTCAACTCTCTACTCCTATCATCTCATGTACAAATATATATTCTTTTTAATGAATCATTTTTTTTAGGACACAATGATATCATAATTTTTAAAAATTTAATTATAAAAATATTATTACCCATCACCTAAAACTTGTTAACTATATATATATATATATTACTTTTGAATTTTCACATATATACGACCTAAATTACTATGACCTAAATTACTAGATTTAAAAAACACTTCAATCATGGTTAAAGCATTCATTCTTTTGCACATTTTATTTATTTATTAATTAATTATTTTGCGTTGACACGGTGAGTTGAATATGGAACACGCGACCCCAATTAAAAGAAATACTTCACTCTAGAAGAGAACGTCTAGATATACACAAATTCCAAATAAGGAAATAACACGTCTAGATATACACAAATTCCAAAATAAGGAAATAATTGAAGTTTGGGTTAACCAATTACGAACGAAATGATAAACTTGATTATTATATTTAACTTTGTTCTTTGGAAGGTTCTTTACTTTGTTAAAGCATTCGTTAATTTATGTACACCTGATTGATTAATTTAAAGTAGACACTTTTTCGTTGACACGGCTGCTTAATAGGACCGCACACAATCTCATTGTATGGATATGGAATATTTTGTAATATATAAATAAAAAATTTAAAATTTATTTTTTTTTAAATAAAGAAAGGATAATATTTTTGAGTTTATTTTTTAATCTTCACAATGTACTATAATTTATCAATTAATTATTAATTAAAATGGAGGATAAATATTATTGCATGTTATGTTATTTGGAAATGTTTAACTTATTATCATATTTCATTATTTATTATTGTTATTTAAGAAAAAATATTTTTGAAATAATGTGTTATTTTGTTTTTCATTCTTATATATAAAATTTAGTTCATGTTTATATATATTTTAGTTTTTTTTTTTATTCAAATTGCAATAAAGATTGAGGATGGAGTTTGGATATAAATATTGGTTTATGAATTTATAGTTTTTTTTGGTAGATAAAAAAAAATTGTATGCATATGGTGGATTCTTGATTGAGTGGTAGGATTTCTGAATTTTTAAGTAGAAAAACGTCAACCGATTTATTGGAAAGGTTTTTTTGAAGATGGTTTACTACTAAGTAAATTCAAAATCATTTTAGTAGAAATTGAGTTGGTAGTTTTATTAGTTAGGGAATCCATTTGGGATAGAAAAGATGGATACAAAATTTTCTTCAAGAGAAGTATTTCCTAGTAGTAGCTAACGCTCTTCTAGGTGAAACAAATTACCTTCAATTTAGATACAAAAGCATTTCCTTCTAAGAACTTCAATCTCTCACCTTCTAAATCACATTTAGTTAATTGTGGTTCTTTCTTTAGAGGGGTGGTCAGAAGTTAAAAAGAAGAAGGAGAAAAGGAGAAAGATTGAGGATTATTTTATACAATGAAATAAATGAAATGTACATTAATAATGTAATTATATTTCTATAAGTGTATAATGCACTTGTACTTTAGTAAGTGTAGTGCACACTTTTTTCCACAAGAAAATTGTGCATTATATTAAGATATATAATCAGTTTACAAAGACGAATAGTACCAATACATTCGAAGTCCTTTCCTTATGCTCAACTTGAATGACATCATGAAGTGTGACCGAAAAAGGTCCCATAATATAAAACATAGCCAAAAAAAATCCAAAATCAAGAACTTTTCTCAAAAATGTTTTGACACTACTTCTATACCCCCCAAAAGCCTCCACAACTTGCAGGATCAAGAAAATAGATCTAGTACAACTTTATATATATTCTTGGTCCCTCATGACCATCATTCCATTGATTGGCTCCATGACGCTCAGATAGTGTCTTTTTGGATAATAAATCAGCCTCCTGATTTTCTTCTCTATAGACATGGGCAAAGGTGATGACAGAAAATTGCTTGATAAGTTTCATTACCCGATCTTTCCAACAGTCTATAATAATTACCTCTACACACGTATACCTTTGTTTATATGTAATGTGCACTTGTACTCTAGTAAGTGTAGTGAGAACTTGAAATATGTGATTTTCATTTTTTATGTTCACTCTCGTAAAAAAAAAAAAGGATTTTGCAATATTTTTATTACCCTTCAATTTATATTTGCACTTCATCCTTGCCTGTAGAAAAAAATCATAACTTGCCAAGTTCACTTAAAAAAATTCATGAATACATAATGGAATTAAATTGGGGTCAATGTTTAACTTAATAATAAACAAGATTAACATAATTATAAATACAAACTGAAAATATACTTTAGTTTAGCCAAATTTCTCTTAGAAAATTAGATTCACATTACAATATCTAATCCTAAAAAGCTGTAAGTTATATAAAGTTTTAATACTATCTTAGTTAATAGATTTAGCTTGCTAATAAAATTTTGATTTAATAAATGTTTAAAGATTAGCTATCTCACATTTACAATTTAATGAATCTTACCTATAAAGTATTTAAAAGAGATTTTGACTTTCCAAAATCAATAAAGTCATTCATAAGAAAATAAATTAGTAGAA
>SNQJ01S0078910.1:1088-29213 GCA_010110895.2 Picea sitchensis
AAGTCTGGCGAAGAAGAAGAAGAATGGGCCCTCCAGGGCCATGCTCAGGTCAATCCTGCTCTCGGTACTCCATGTCTAGGACCTGTGGGCCTCGAGACATGATCTCCTAGTTATCCCTAGATATCGGGGATAACAGTCCCTAATTGCAGCAGTTGGTAACAATATATATCAGCAAATGAAGTGGCACAATAAGTTGCTAAACCAGTGCTAGAAATAAATTAAAATATGCAAGAGATAAACTAGCTAAACACTAGTGAAACTCAAGATTCAAGATTCAAAGACCACGATACTAGCATAAAAGGTAAGGTTGTAGTAAACATTTTTTGCAGCAATATAAATCAGGCTTATGGATGTAACAAACAAGTTATTACAGCGATATATTCAACCATCAAAACTTGCCAAAAATCCACCAAAAGATGCGCTATGATTACTAGGTTATATGGGTAAAATCTTAGAAATTTTCAGCGGTTGAGTTAAGAGTTATTCAAGAGAGTTTGATTAGGGTTTTTGCAGCCCTAATGGCTGAAGATGAATGTTTGAAATAGAAGCAATCAATACCCCTTTATAGGGGACTCCCTAGTGGCTTAGAGGTGCACTAGGCACAAGAAACAAAACCCATATTGTGAAAACATTCTCCATTGGTGCCTTTAAAATTGGGTGAATGGGGTCTTGAATTAAAGAGTTAGATCAACAAAGACCCTAGGGGTGCAAGCCCTTTTACTTCCTAGGGTATGCCAATAAAACTTAGGGTAAATCTAAGAGGGTATACACACTTGTATTCCTCCTAGAAACCCTTGCAAAATAACTTGTTAACTCTAGTAATTTAGATGAATCTTAATGGAGGGTCTATCCAACATACTCCTCCTAAGGTTTCCAATAACCATAACCAAGAAAAAGAAAGAAACATTTAGCAATGCAGATTTTTCCTTACCAATTCAAAGAGAGAGAGATCAAAACCCTATTTTCACCAAGAAAATCATCATTCAAGACCAAGACAACAAGCTTCCAAGAGATGCACCTATCTTAGCTCCATCCATTCATCAAGAGATATCACCAAAATACATTTTCACAAGAGATAAACACCATATTTCCCAAGAATAGCGAAAATTTGAGACAAGTACTTCTCACAATGGGAGAGTTATATTATGAAATGAGATTCACATGATCTTTATTTATACAAAAACCTTAAAACATAGTTTTTCCACTTAGCAAGTGTAAAACATAAGATAAGGGGTCAAAAACCCTTATCTTACCCCTTGCATAAAATAATAATATTTAATTTTCACTTTAACACAATAGAAACCTTGAAAAATAAGATGATGTCACCCCTTCAGGGGATGTGTTGACCACTCAAGCAAGTTGTTGGAGAGTAAATGGAAGTCGTTGCGGCTCCTTGAGCCTCCTCATCAAGTGCTAGGGTCAATCCATGTCTCCTTCGGTGCAAATGTGCCAAGTGTCAATGTGCAATAACTCCATCACCACCAAAACCCCTCAAGCATGACGTCAACCCTCAAAAGATGACTTTTTTCCTCTCCTCGGCAAGTCGTTTAGGTACTAGGGGATGGATAATATCCTCCATGATGCCATGTAAGCCTCCAAAGGCATGTCTCTGTGATCTAGCGTATAGGCCTACAGCATCCAACCTATGGGCTCCTTGCCCCATGGAATCCCAAGCTATGCTTGTTCTCCCAAAAGTGGCCACCAAGCAAGTTCTTGCAAAACAAAAGGGTATGCCCTCCAAATATCTCAAGTCAAATATAACATGACAAGTGTAAACCACATATAATAAGCAAGGCACCTAAACATGTGCATCGAAACTACCTCATCAAATTAAAAAAAAATGCTCAAAACCCTATACAATTGACCAAGTTTAAGTATGGGAGGGGTGTCATAAAAGTCTTAATGGGTAGACCAAAGCCCTCAAGTAGGGGATGCTTCCAAGGATGGCCTTTCAAGGTTATGTAGTGGATGATGAGGTGGAAGGGGTTTAGACTTCATAGATCGATGAGTTTCATAACATACAAGGGCTCGTATTATCTCATTTATGGGTGCCTTTGTAGAGGGTGTGTGGCACCTTCATCTGCGATGCACTTTTTTAAAGCCCATCTTCTTTCCATTTTTTATTATTTCTTTCATGTTTTAGGGACCAAGTTGAAGGCCATTGTCCTGGATTGGTGTCCAAATAACGATAGTGTCATTCACAAATACCTCGCGTAAATGAGAAGGTTTGCTCATGATTAGACCCCCTTTCTCTCAGTTATGTAATTGAGAGCCATTACCCTGGCTTGGTGACTAGATGATGGTAATTTCATACCACTAAATACCCATGATCATGATGGGTCAGCTTGTGATGAGACCTCCTATCCTCCAACTAGCCCCTTAATCATTCACTATCTTTTATTTTTGTAGGTCCCCCATTTCTTATAGAGAAGTGTTTCATTTCTTTCTCGGGGATCCCTGGGTGAAGCATCTGGAAGGTTTCTATTTAGGATTTTATCTTTTTAGACAACAACAATCCCTCTGGGCCTTCAGCCCCTTCTTCCCATGAAATGAGGTGCATGCCCTTCTTGGGTCACTAAAGTCAAAGGACCTAGAAGAGGACGATATGATGGTAAAGTAATGAGCGAAAACTGGTAAGTATGGTCGGAAATGGTACGATAACCCCTTAAGGGACCCCTAGTCACAAACCTTCCCCAAAGTTTGGCCACTTACTAGGAAATCTATGACACTCACCAAGGTGAAACAGGGTCAAAATCATAATGTCCAAGCAGGTGTTCTATAATCAAAAGCAGCTTAAATACAACATGTTTAAATGCCTCAAATATTAGGCTGATTACCTGCCACAATACCTGACTTGTACCGCATGGAGAAAGACCCATGTGCCTTCCATAAGCTAGTTTGGTGGATGCACTAACAATGGATTAGAATGTGGTGATAGAGCGGGCTTTTGTATGTGCAAGTGGACATTGTTGGTCATGTGGTCTCTCGACACTCCATATCTGCAACCTAAGGGCCTCGAGATATCATCTCCTTAGTTATCCCACAAAATGGGGATAACAAATAGAAATAAATTGTTGGTTGCAATACGAGAGATATGGTAACAATAGGGGGCTATGATTCCACAAGAAATGGGGCTAAAGAGGGGTCCAAGGGATTCCACATGCCTAATAATCCAAGCCATTTCATATTAATGTTTATCTCCTTAGAATTATCAAAGGACGCATTGAATGCATGTAAGAGTGGTTCATAGGAAAAGTTATCTTACTAATTTATGACAGCATGGATTGAGTACAACCTCTTTTTGGGAAAGTTGAGAGTCAAAGCTTGGATGAGAAAAAGGGAAATTCGAGTGTGTTTTTGGGACAGATTTTAAAAGCCTGTTTTGAACAGCAAGAGGAGAGCTTGGTGCTAAGAAAGAGCACCATCTCTCTTGTGTATGAGAACAACTGTGAGGGATGAATTTATGTTGAAAATGTGGGTTGTGTGCTTGTAATATAGGTTGTAAGCCTGTAAGTGTGTTTCTTGTTGAGGAAACTACTCCAGAGCCTTGAGAAGGCTACTATGAGTGGAAAGAGAGTTGGTGGATTGGAATTGTTGTTGGAGTTGGAAAACTGGGTTTTGGGTTGTTGAGTGTGGACAATGGACAACCAAGAGGGCCATACCTCCTTGCGGACTCATAGCCTCAGCTCGAGGTGGCTTGTTGTTGAGATAAAAGGAACAACAAGCCTATGGGTGGAAGGAATGAACTTCACACACGGTTAGTTGGTGTTTATAAAATATAAGTGTTTTGTTATATTTCTCATGTTATTTCCACTATGTATATTTTATTTGAATGTTGTCGAGTATGTGTAATTTAGCCTCTATTCAAGGTTTTAATATTTTGTTACATGCATGATAAATTTGGGCCTAATCCCTGTGTTAAATTGATTTGTTAGGGATTTTTAATATGTTTTTAGCAAGCAAGTGCATTACAGTTGGTATCAAAGCAGCATTTTCATGTTTGCTAGTAATGGGTATTTTACAAGTTGGTATCAGAGATTAGGTTTCAAAACTAGGCTTGCAGGGACCTACCACATAGAAACAAAGATTGAACCTATGTCGATTTGGGTGAAATTGCCAAATCCATGGCAATCGTCTAGAGTATTTGGGTGAGAATTTGATTTCACCCAGCATAAGTGAATCGGGGAAGAAATTACTAACCTTTTGTTTTTGTATTGGGGTTATTGTTGAAGAAGTTGATTTGGTTGTTCGGTGGTCAAAATTTACTAGGAGAGCCAAGTTTGTGAATTCCGCAACAATTGCGAGGTCGGAAAACTCGGAAAAAAAAAATCAGAAAAACGACTAAGTGTTAAAATTCTGGAAAACTTAGTGATATTGTGTGTATTGTCGCATGAAAATATTTTTGTCGCTGATAAAGAGTGTATCAATGAAGAAAAATATTTTTCGTCAGTGAGATATCGGCGAAGAAAAATATTTTTCACCAACGATATATCGGCGAAGAAAAATATTTTCCATCAGCAAAATGTCGGTGAAGAAAAATATTTTCGTCAGTGATATAGTGTGTATTGTCCAAGAAAAATATTTTTCAACATGAAACGATGGAGGAAAAATAAATTCTTGGAGTGAAACATCGCCCAAGCAAAAGATTTTGGGGAGCGATACAATGTGTATCACGAAAGGAAAATATTTTTCTAGCATGATACAATGAATGTCGCCAAGGAAAAAAAAGATTTGTGTCATCGATACAAGGAGTATTGGTGAAGAAAAAGATTATCGTTGATACAAGGGCTATCGGGGGGAGAAAAAATAAATTTTTGGAGCGACAAAGGAAAAAGAAAGAACTTAGAATTTTTTTGAGAAAAAGGCATGTATCAACAAGATAAATATTTTTTTGGCCCAATACGTCGGTGATAAAAATAATCTTTTGGTTCGATATGTCAGAGAGAAAAATGATGATTCTCGTCGATAAAGGAAAGGGTCAGCAAGAAAAAAGATAATTCATGTCTATAAAGGAAAGGATCTCGGCAAGAAAAAGATAATTCACGTCGAATAAGGAAAGGGTCTCGACTAGAAAAAGGATAATTCTCATCCACAAAGGAAAGGGTCTCGGTGAAAAAAAATATAATTCTCACTAATAAAGGAAAGGGTCTCGACGAGAAAAAAGAAAATTCTCACTAATAAAAAGAGGAGTCTCAGCGAGAAAAATAATAATTCTCATACGACAAAGAAAAAAAATTGCAGCGATAAAGAGGAGAATATCGGTCAATAAATAAATTATCGGAGCGATGTATCTGCCAAGAAATAAATCATTGGAGCGATATGTCGACCGAAAAATAAATTATCGACATGATAAGAGAAGAGAAAGGAAGGGAAAGGAAAGGAGAATAAAAGAAGAGGATAGAAGAGACGAGAAAGAGAGAAGACGAGAGAAGAGAAGAAGAAAATAGGAGGAAAGGGAAGGAGAAAGATGGACAAGATGAAGTTTGGAGTCAAAAACTTGTTTTGGCCATAATAGGATCATTTAAACTCAGAGTGAGACAAAATTTAAAGAGTATTTCCATAGTGACAAAGGCTACCTGAGTGTCGGTGAGGGCCACTGGCCATTTCGACATCATTTTTCTAGAAAATGCAAATTAGTGGTTTTTGAAGATAAGAGTGATGCTCTATGATTGGGACCCAGATAAATATGATTTTTTGTAGAGAGTCCAAAAAGAAAGAATGAAGATACCCATTTGGGATTCTGGAAAAATTCTAAGGGAGTTGGATTGGAGGTGCCAAAACAAGGAAAAATCCATTATTCTCGTACAATTTTGGGGGATTTTTGAAATCTTCAGAAGAGGAAAAGGAACCCCAAATCATAAATATGGAAAAATGCATATCATCAACATTTTACCTCCTCGATAATCTAGACGAATTTGTCTTGAGGAAGATTTTCTCATTTTTGCTCCATTTGGGAGATAGCAAATTTTTGCTAAAAATTCAAAGTTTGGAGTAAATGAAAAAAGATCAAAGTTTCCAAATCTAGATTGACGTAGAAGTTCGATGGAGCATAAGATATTGAATCTAAGAGTTGTTGTGTATTCACAATCATGAATATTATCAATGCCCGATATAAAAAAATTCTTGGTTCTCGCCAATTTTCTTTCTACAAGTGGCACAAGTTAGTCTCTAAGATTAATTGTACCAGTGAAAAAGGTCACAATTAAGTAAAAATGGAAAATTCAAGAAGCCATAATTTTTATCTCAGAAATCAAATTGAGGCATGAGTATATCTATTGGAAAGATAATTCATACAACAACATGATGGAAGGCTTAGGTTCTCCAAGGAAGCAGTTGGTTATTTCATAAGCCTGCAAGGAAGAGGATAGTTGGACTCTGTGAACCATGCAATTGTTCAATATGAATCTTTTCCAAACAATGTTAATTTTGGAAAAACATTTCCAGACGATAGAGGTACATGCCAAATGTGAGTATTGGGTAAGGAAGAGTGCAGATACTCACGATGGTAACTATGTAGTGATATAGAGGCACATTTGGAGTGCATTGGCCTGACAAATAAAAAAGGGGTTGAGTTTTTAATAACAGGGTATTGTTGATGAGCAAGGGAACACTCAAGCAGAGAGTGTTGTGTCAAGGTATTGTTAACATGAGGATCATATGACATAAATAAATATTGTTTGGGCTATTGCATATTATAATTCCAGAGTCCAATGGACACAAAAGAATGATGGAGCTTGTGGAGTTGGTTGAGACAAAGAAGATCTTGCAGAGGGAAGTGTAAAGATATAGAGAAAGTAATGAAAGGTTGATAATGACTCTGGAAGAGCCAAGAAAAATTAATATTCAGGTGCTACATAGTCTGAATGACTTGTAAAGAAAAATCATCAAGGATTCTCACATGAAATATGAATCCAGCGGGTGAAGAATGTCATTAGTAGGCACGAGAAGTTAAGGAAGACTCCTTATTTTTGAAGGTAGAAATGTACTAATAGATGAAAATCTTGATGCAAAAGAGAATAAGGATCTCATGGGGTGAGGTATGACTCATGGGATGGGTGAGTCATCTATATGCGCAAGCATAACAATGCCTGGAAAAGAATTGGACCAGCTACTTTTGTCTAAAAGTTTTTAGAGCATGAAATCCATTTCTATTATCAAACTGCGCAATGGAAGTAGGATACGGGTGAAACGAATTCAAAATATGGAATGATAAAGGTTCATTCACTTTGAAAGTGCTAATGGAGAAATATAGCTTTTTATTGAGAGCGGAATGGTCTTGAGTGGACAAGAAGGGTTTCACATAGAATTACTCAATGAGGTGAGGAAAAGTATTCAAGGTACAACTAAAAGTGAGGGTAAGGGATGCCATAATGAGAATGGTTAAGCTAGTTGGAGGATACTTTAGGGATAAGAAGATGCAATGACATGAACTAACTCATTCCAAGGTGCTAGAAGGTTTCGACATAATAAATTTGGGACATGATTTCCTAAGTGGAGGCAACTGCCAAATGGAAACATTGGCTAGAATTGCAAGATGGTCGAGTGGGACTTGGCTAGAAAATGTTCATATTGTTAAATTTTCTCTTAAGAAGTTAAGTGTGTTATGTATTCCTTAAACTTAGACTATTAAAACAATAATTGCATGCATAAGGATCACTAAAAGAAAGACATCCACAGTATACACAAGATATATCCTGGGAAACCCTCGTGGGGGAGAAAACCCAAAAAAACTTCTTCAATATAGATTCTTCAACAAGTATAATGTCTCTCTCAAGAGAGATCTCACCAAACAGAAGATGAACCAGAAACCCTAACCAGAATAGAGTAGCGCACCACTAGACCAAGATAATCCTCCAACAGATAACCAAAACCCTTAACTAGAACAACCTTCTTATGTAACTGTGTCACCCTTCCTCTGTAGCTGTGTCACTCTCTAATACTTGTGCACTTTTCTATGTGAGATAGCTAGTTGTGTGTGTACTTCAAGTTAGGTGCTTAACCTCTTATAAATACTAGTTGGACCTCCCAGAATTAGGTTAGGGTCAACCTGTCCACTTTACCCTTATAATTTACATTTGACTTGTCAAGGCACAATAGGGTTGACTTTTACAAAGGCACAATAGGGTCGACTTTTACAAAGGCACAATAGGGCCGGCTTTTTACTTGGATTGTTGTTTCTTGCACCTTCTTGATACTTGTTCAAATAATTCTTGCTCAATATTATTATGAGGAGTTGGAACCTACTTCAAAGGTAGTTGAATTTCTTGAGCTCTTAGATAGCTTTTAGTGAAATGACCATACTCATGGAAAGTGTTACACTTGAAAGGGATCTAATAATAATTAAGGGCTTAAAAATGACTCTAGCCCTCCAAATTGAGTTGAATCCTCTCTGACGGACACTTTTCAAAGTCTATTTCCACACAAATTTTGGTGAAGGAGTAAATGTTCCCTTTTGGCTCAGCTTGATCAATGTAGTGGCCCAACTTGTCTCTGATAATTTTAAGAGAGTCTTCATCCCAAAAAATAATGGGGATGTGTGGTAGTATGATTTATTGAGTAGAAAAAAATTCCATGTCTAGATCAAAATTGAGAGTCTAGTGGGAAAGGAACATTTTTCTAGAGCCCATGAACCCAAAATGAAAATTTGGTCCCTCTCTTCTTTGCTACTAAATATAAACACGTAGAAACATTTGCCATAATAAAACCTATAAATAATACCTAGGACATCCCATTTCTCTATGATCCATTCCTAGACTGCTCGAGGACTAGGCCAAAGGATTGTGAACTTACCTATTAAGGCTCTCTCGTGTAGAAGAATAGATTTCATTTTTTCCTCTGAAGACATCATGTCTAGCTTGGAGATGGATCTTGCCCTTTTAATACCAAATATTATATGTTGGTTGTGGAGCTGATTATCTTCTGATTAGGTCTTGCTTTCGGTAGTGTTCTGCGAAGTACTTACACTTGAGGAAGTATGTACACTCTTCCTGTGAGTCTTGGGGAGCTACCTAGCGGGGTCGAGGGTCCATCCCGATTAGGGGAATCTAGGGCAAAGCGGATTATTGTGAGGTTAGTGAAGCCACAGGCTCCTTGTAAAAGAAATTATATTTTAATTTCATTGTAATTTTGGACTGTTCATTATAAGGTCGCTAATCTAACGATAGAAATTATGTTGGGGTTTTTGCCCTAGAAGACTTCTTCTATGAGGAAAGGCATTAGGCTATGTCACAGGATGGTGAATGTGTATTCTGAGAGGGAAGCGTGGCAGAGAAAGAGGGAAGTTGTTGGGTTTTTCTTGTGGGTTTGTATCCTTGTTTATTTGGATAATAAAGGGAAGGACGGCAATTTCTGCGAGGTGGAAAATAGCCCACCTTGGGTGAACCAAGTAAATCGTGTCTCTTGTATTGTGTGTATCCCTTCATTTGCTGGATAATAATAAAGGAAGGACCTGGCAATTTCTCTGGTGGAAATAGCCCACACTGGGTGAACCACGTAAATCTGTGTCTCTCTTGTATTGTGTGTCTTCTATGTTTTGTTTCTGCATTTGTTTTATTTTATTGCTTCGCGGTCCTGTTTTTCTAACATATTCTCTTATAAAGACATTTCTCACTAGCAACTTTAGAAGATCTAATCAATGAAGCATAGGCTTCCTCTTCTATATTGGAAGGCCTGGCCATGGTGAAAAGAAAACATCCAAGGTGAGAACAACACATATCTGGCATTCAAAGTGAATAAAAAATCAGATTCAGTGGATAAAGGTTACTAAGGGAAAGAGAAAACTCAGTCCAACGATCTTTTGGCTCAATCTACAAGCTCCTTCTACTTCAAGTGGCAGCTAAGGTCGGCGAATGAATTGTACTACTGACTAGGATCTTCCAACACTGATTGCAGATGGATCAAATGATTCATGTTGTGGCAAGGGGTCTGTTGTAGGTATGTTGTAGGTAAACCCTAGACACAAAGGTTGGAGCCTACAAAATTCATCGCACGAACACTCCCAGAAGTGAGGTGCATTCTACAACCTAGTATTAAAGAGATTGTAATGTCCATCCCATTTTTCCATCCCACCATTTGTCATCTAATAATAATATTTTATACAAAACTAAGAATAAAGTAATAATAAATCTTATGTCAAACTAAATAATAATTGGAATGCGTGCACACACACACACACACATAGATCCATGTTAACTCAATATATTTTAAGCATTGAGAGATTTGCATCTCATTTTTTTGGATCCCTCTTTGCGCTTAATAGATATGAAGTTAAGATGGATCTATGTTAGTATATACCATGACAAGGTAGTTGTTTTAATAATCAAAGCTAAATATTAACATTATTCATTGTACTTGTATGTATATGTAATTATAATTATTTATTTATAATGCTGAGAAATAGCATATATACCTTTCTATAAACACATTCTCCAGTGATTCTTAATGCATTTGCATGCTTTTTAGGATATGTGTTGCTTGCAATATTGCATTTCTATAGGATGCATTCTCTTACCCACCTATTAGTTTAATTAATTGGCCAACATTCATGTGGTGCATTTGGTAATGCTTTCCCTCATTTGTTTTTTTTTTAAATCTTAAGCTCTTCCTCTCTTTCTTTTCGTTCTTTCTCATAGGAATCCACCCAATATCTTGTTGCATCTTAATTATATAACATGAATTTATCTATTACTTGTATCTCATTGAAATTTGTACATGAATAAATTAAGTAATTATAATCAAATGATGTCATGAAGTACCAAGCTAAGTGTACTCCATTCATAAAATATTGTTATGATCGTCAATAATTATATTAATATATTTATAAGTAGGAAATTTATACTATCATCTATGATCACCTATTAAGGTGTGACACTCTACATTTGTCTCTAACACTTCTCCTTCTCTTTTGTCTTCTTCTTTACCTTTAACCTTCCATACAAGTGGTGCACTAACATCAATTGAATTTATGTACTCACTTGCAAAGTAGAAAGACTCTAAAACAACATATCCATTTGCCATGCAACCCTTTGGTCATGCTTGTTGCCTTACAAATGCTTTTAGTTCCTTTGTGTACCTTTCTAAGAAAAGCATCCATCTACTACTCAAAACACCAACTAACTCAATGTCGTCCACTAAATGCACTAAAAGGTGTACTTAATATCTATGAAGCTTGATGGTACTTCATTCTCCAAGGTGCAAACAAATTCTACAATATATTCTCATCGTCGAGAAATAAAATCAATGATATCCATTGAAGTGATCTACCTATATTGAAATTAATAAGAAACACAACATAGTGATATCATTTCCAATATTATTTTTTAAATATTTATAAAATTCAATAAATTTATAAGAAATGGTTCATGATTAATATTGAACAATCATCATGTCCCCGGGGTGTAGAAAAGTCGGTGATGGAGTGTATTGTTAAGACACTCCATTATGTGAAGTCACTGGATCGAAACCATTGACTTACCTTGTGTGTCACGTGAGGGGTTGCATTGATATTCTTGGAAGTTATAGTGGTAGCAGTCAGATAATAAGACCCTATGTCATGCGAGTACGCGTCTCACTAGTTGTTAATTCCACTAGTCACAAAAAAAATATTGAACAATCATCACAGAAGGGGTAGTTCAAGCAATATTATATATGTGGATATTTTTTAATGCAATGATAGATTAAATAGTAATAAAACTAGTGATATTTACCTTACAAAATCAAACAACCTTGCCATGGCTACTCGTTGGTATTTATAGAAGTTTCTATTGCAACAACCTCATAAATATATGGGATAAACATGTTGCATAAAGAAAATATCATCAATTAAAATGTTGGAATTTATAGCAGTAATTTAATTATATATACATTTATATTTGTGTGCACACTTGTTGGAAGGCTCTCTTCCAACCAACATTCAAGCAAGGGACTACATCGTGACATGCACACATGAGACCATCAAGACAAATATATCAGGGAGAATGTATTACCATCTTTATTCATGCTTTGATAGGTATTTATACAATGATATGGATGGTTGGAGTGGTTGCACCCGCTCCAACTAATCACCCATTTAGGCCCATTTATCCATTATACACATATATTTATCCACTTTAGGTTATATTACATTCATAGGTATGATGACATTTATGAGGCCTAAGAGGGCCCCTCAACATCTCCCCCAAAGTCAAATCCTTGCTCGTCCCGACCAAGTGTGCAACGACGTCTCGGATCTCTATTATTGCAGAAGTATCCTTATTATGCATGACCATGCATATTAGTCTGCATAGGTAAATCATCCGCAACAGTCGCCAGCTATATAGAAAGATACACATATACAAGGTTTATTGTGACTAGTTTCCAATGGATTTGAATGATTGGATATCACATATCCTGACTCCTCGATCTCCAACATACTCTGCCAGTTGAAGCGCGCCCATTGTTTCCTGCAACCAACTACAAAGTCTACTCCTCACGGGAATCGTTGAGGCGCTCTCTAGGGTTGCTCCAGCGATCTGCCACTCCTAGGGGCTCCTTTTATAGAATCGACAAGGGTCTATAGCATCAGCCAATCCTACCATTCCTCTACTTTATTTGTCACGATCCGGGGAACTTTTCTACAATTCTTCTACCAAGAGGCTCAATCAATTAATATTTCTTGTGTCATCATCTTGTCGTTTAAGCTCTGGTGTGTGTGTATGTCTCTTTCTTGAATGCCGCAAAATTTTCATGTTCAAAGCTCATCATGAATGTTCTCTTGTAAGTGCTCTGCTCAGTTAATTGTTGCAAAAATTTCGATCAATTCTTAATCTTCTCTATTGCTCATCAAACTTGTTTCTCTACTACTCAAATACTGCAAATATTTCCTCTTTCAATGTCAATATTTCAATGAAGTGCTCAATGTCTGTATACTCACTGCTCTGGTGTTCGTCGATTTTCTTTCTCTATTACTCCTATAAATCAAGACTATTCTTCTTTGTTCTTTCAATCTTTGGCAATGTTTCTTCTGATCTTTGAGAATATATGGATTATATAATTCAAATTACATGAAGGAGGACTTGAGTGGATCTACTGCACATGCATGACTTCAAATGATTTGACTAGAACTAGGACAACACTCTATTGTTAGTAAAATACAAGAAAATTTGTTTGACTTCAAATGATTTGATTAGAATTAGGACAACACTCTATTGTTAGTAAAATACAAGAAAATTTGTTTGTGAAATTTGACTTCATGTTGTCGATTGGGTATCGACTGAAGTCGGTAAGGAACTGATCTCATTAGCTAGAAACCAATTTACAAAGAATATCTTGCCTTAAAGGCTCACGTTTAACCCTCTCCATTCTTTTGACTAAGCCTTATCATAACTCGATCAATAGAGATGTGATCGACTCAATCAACAACATAAAAGATTATTTTTATTTTTATTTTATTTTTGGACTAAACTGAATTCCGACTTGACTCTTGAGTCGACTAGACTAAAAACCGACTAACTCAAGTATCCTTCATATAACTCTTTTATGATTTACTCCATTGACGATTATGATATCGAAATGTTACCCATGGCTCCACATCATGCTGGCCCATATAAAGATTGTGTAAAAGAACTAATACCAGTGTATGGCTTCATTTTTTGATCGACTCCACTCTATTTTTACACAAAATTAAAAGATCGAGTTCAAAAAAGAACTAGATATGTTCGTTTCTTATAATTGACTGCATTCTATCTCATTCTTTTACAACTCTGAATCCCATGTACCATCATGTGAAAGAGTAATTAAATATAACAATTCATTTGTATTAAATTACCAAGAGTAATTATAGCAATAAAAGTCAATCAACGAGCATCTTTGTGGAACATCTGATGTCGACTAGGTATTCAATTTTCTCCTATGCAGTCGACTGTTCTGCGTTGTCTCTATTGATCTTCAACTAATTATTTCATGCAACATCATCGTTTTTGAGCAATTTTTTTGTGATCAGATTGCCTCATAATTTCTTCAATCGAGCAGCATCTGCGAGTTAAAATCTCATCATCGTTTTATTTTATTGAGGCATCAACAAAGCATCACGTTCTTTCATTTTATTGAGGCATCAACAAAGCAACAAAGCATAACAAGAAATCTTTCGATTTACCAGTGACATCTCCTTTTCTTTTGTAGAGTTCTATCTCCATGAGTTCAATTGGATTATTTCCATTGCATAGGGTGTTGTCTGTAGCCAGCGCACCTAGTTGCTTCATAATAACCGATTAACAAAGGGTCTTTCTGGTTTCCTGTACATGCTCGTTTGCCACATACCAATATCTTGTAATTTCTTCGATCGAGAAGCGTCCATGAACATCGGTGAAGCACCAGACAACATCTGTAAGCAATTAAAACAAAAATCTTTTGCACATCATCAACATTTTGGGAGCATATTTAATATAAAGTAGTTATTCTTCATCTCTCTCTCCTTTTGCAGGTTCAAGCCACCCCCATTCGCTATTGTCGTCACCCAGCCGAATGAAGGAGGTAATGGAGCCAAATGTTGGAAGGCTCTCTTCCAACCAACATTCAAGCAACACCAAACTGGTGTATGAGAGGTATACATACCCTACCCCCTTTGGATTTGAACTTGTGATCTCTTAGGAGGAAATACATGTTCTTAACCATTAGGCCCACTCACGTTGTATGGATGGTTATTACGATGACATGGATGGTTGGAGCGGTTGTACCCGCTCCAACTAATCACCCATTTAAGCCCATTTATTCGTTATACACATATATTTTTCCACATTAGGTTATATTAAATTCATAGGTATGATGACATTTATGAGGCCTAAGAGGCCCCCTCAACAATACTTATAGATTAGGTGAATTTGTTTATAATCATAAAGGTAGACCAAGCAGCTAGTTACACAATCGTTTTAAAAAGATAAGTGTTTTATTTTTTTCTGAGTTAGTTTATGAGTTTAAGTGATGTGCATTTTCAACCTAGATGTCAATAACAAGAAATCTTTCGATTTACCAGTGACATCTCCTTTTCTTTTGTAGAGTTCTATCTCCATGAATTCAATTGGATTATTTCCATTGCATAGGGCGTTGTCTGTAGCCAGCGCACCTAGTTGCTTCATAATAACCGATTAACAAAGGGTCTTTCTGGTTTCCTGTACATGCTCGTTTGCCACATACCAATATCTTGTAATTTCTTCGATCGAGAAGCGTCCATGAACATCGGTGAAGCACCAGACAACATCTGTAAGCAATTAAAACAAAAATCTTTTGCACATCATCAACATTTTGGGAGCATATTTGATATAAAGTAGTTATTCTTCATCTCTCTCTCCTTTTGCAGGTTCAAGCCACCCCCATTCGCTATTGTCGTCACCCAGCCGAATGAAGGAGGTAACGGCGCCAAATGTTGGAAGGCTCTCTTCCAACCAACATTCAAGCAAGGGACTACATCGTGACATGCACACATGAGACCATCATGACAGATGTATCATGAAGAACATTTTACAATCTTTATTCATGCTTTCATAGGTATTTATAATAATAATAATAATAATCTATTTTTAAGGTCAGGGTCTACCCTATCCCCTATGGATTTGAACTTGTGACCTTTTAGGAAGAAACACATGTTCTTAACCATTAGGCCCACTCATGTTGTATGGATGGTTATTACAATGACATGGATGGTTGGAGCGGTTGCACCCGCTCCAACTAATCACCCATTTAGGCCCATTTATTCGTTAAACACATATATTTTTCCACATTAGGTTATATTCAATTCATAGGTATGATGACATTTATGAGGCCTATGAGGCCCCCCTCAACAATAGTTATAGATTAGGTGAATTTGTTTTTAATCATAAAGGTAGACCAAGCAGCTAGTTGCACAATTGTTTTAAAAAGATAAGTGTTTTATTTTTTTCTGAGTTAGTTTATGAGTTTAACTGATGTGCAATTTACTTTGTGTGTGTGAATGAATTATAAGGTATTGTGATTAATTTATTAGTTGCATTCATGTTAATTTAGTATGTTGTAGCTGCATTGAAATAGTGGTATCAAAAAATGGTTAACTCTGTGTGTTTTTCGATAGTTGGTAAGCTACAGAATACGTTAGAAAAAAAACATGGTTTATGTGTATTCTGCAAGTAATGAACCTCATTAAAGTTGAGGAACGTTACAGAGTGGTGTTAGAGATTTTGGTTCAACAGTGGACCCACATGAGCCAAGGACCAGCGTGAATTTGGCAAATCCGTTGTTACATATTTTGGATCTGTGACGTATTTGGGAAAATTGGTGAACTCGGAGTGAAATCCCCAAATTTATGAGCAAATTCAAGTTGAAATTACCCTCATAATAGTTCAAGAGGTGATCAAAGGTGTCAATTTGCAAGTTGCAGAGTTAAATTCGGCTTAGAAGATCATAATTTATGTTTTAATGGCAACTGAAGAAGTGGAAAAAGTGACAACCGAGATCGCGTCTGATTTTGAGATCAACAACCCAAATTCATCCTAGATTGATAAAAAAAGTTAAGTTTTTGGAATTAGAAAAATGGAGCAAATCAACGATCGAGATTTTCTTTCGGAGTTGGTAGAATAGAGCATATCAACGATCGAGAATCATCGACAGAGTTGGGTGAAGTATGGAAAATCAACGGTCAAGATCATTTTGAATAGGAGATAACCGACCCAGATTCATCCCATATTTTTGTCGGAAATTTCTAAGTATCGAAGTTCAACAAAATTCATGAGTGAATTTAGCTCCCTAGGAGAAATAGTCGATCGTCGATGATTGGATCGACAGAATCAGAAAAGCATTTCGCTCGTCCAAGAGAAAACATTGATCGTCGATGGTAGGGTCGACAAAATCGATGAAGTGTTTCGTTCGACCAAGAGAAATCGTCAATCACCGATGGCCAAGTCGAAAGAATCAGTGAAGCGTTTCATTCGTCCCAAAGAAATTGTTGATTGCTAATGAAGGGAAAAGAGAAGGATGATGTGTCATGCCACATCAACATTCATATGTCATGCCATGTTAGTATCCACATGGCATGCCACATCTGCATCCACATGGCATGCCACATCTGCATCCATATGTCATGCCATGTCATCCAAGTTGTCATGTCAACATCCATGTGTCATGCCACATCAACATATATGTGTTACGTCACGTCACCCAGAGAAATCGTCAATCACCGATGGTCCCGTCGACAAAATCGATGAAGTGTTTCATCTGTCCCAAAGAAACTATTGATCATTGATGGTTGGGTCAAAAAAATCGTCAAATTTTTTTGTGTGTCTAAAGGAAATCGTAGATCGCCAATGGTCGGGTCGACAAATTCAACAAAGTCTTACATGTCAATTGTCAAAGGAAATCGTCATTCACCGATGGACTTGGATATTGGGTAATGGATGGTCCAGATTGCTTTGAGTTGGTGATCAACTGTTAAGATTCATCTGAAGGCTTGGCAAGGTTTAGTGGATCGACGGCTGGGATTATTCCCGATTTAGAGATCGACGACTCATGTTTACAGACTGTTACAACAGTAAATATGTTTTTTTCTACGAATTTTTTTTAGATTTTTGGAATAGTGAGAGGGGGGGTGAATCAGTATGAGCACTTTTTACCACTTTCAATCACAATATATAAACTTCAACTTTATCAGCAGTATATCAGTTATGATCTCATTCAATATGTCATGAGCATATAACCATAAGCAGTATCATCACATCAAATAACCACATGCATAGTACACCAGAGTTTACGTGGAAACCCAAATGGAAGAAAACCACTGAATGTTTTCTTATATGTATCAAGAATACATTCATAGGAAGCACCAACTTCTTAATTCTCCAGCACCAACTGGAAGGACACACCAACCCCCTGATTTACAGGCACCAACCCAAAGGAAGCACTAACTCCCTTAATTCTCCGACACCAACCTAAAAGAAGCACCTGTTATCGCACAGTTTGTAGCAAGGAGAAAAGGCTAAAAGTTAGAGAGTCAAACTAGCAAAACAGGAACCTTTCCCACCCCATGTCACCACGATGGGAAGATTCTTTCTCTTTAGGGAGGTTAGGCCCAGGGGAGACGTCCCCGGTGACCTGGGGTTTTGAAGAGGTAAAAAGGTAATAAGACCAAGATAAGTTCCCCCCCCTCACAGATCACCACCAATCAAATAGTTCGGCCAAAGGCCAATTTAAAGTAAACCCCCACAGAAAGTATACCTACCTGGAACAAAGCAACAACAAACTGATATATGCAAGCTATATCTAAATGGGGTTGGCACTTCATATAATAGATAACTATCTGAATAACATATAAGCAATTAGCAATAAATATTGACGAAGTCAATGTTTATCAATAGCAACGAAAATTATTAACACTTCACCAATGAATATTGGAACAATATAGCATTCAATGTAACAAATCAATACTTCATTCAACAAATGCCTTAACCATTATCCAATTTCTCATAAAAAAAATGATGTTGCACTAAAGATGTAATAACCAAGGATGACGACAGCACTTAGGGTTAGCTCCTAGACTAGGATTAGTAGTTAGGGTTTGTTTCAAAGAGTTTTGAGAGTTGTTTGTGATCAATTTCACTTCAGTGCATGAGGTCTCACTAGATCAGTGCCTTAGAGGGTAAAATGGAGTCAACTTAGCAAAGGACACAAAAGGTGAAGGAAGCAAGGGGCAAAACCAGCGAGCTTATTAATGAAGCACAAAATCAAGACAAGAGAATCTAATAAGGGAGAGTGTTGCTACAGCAAGGCTCTTTCATGAAACCCTAAAAGGAAAATGACCCTAAGGGTAGATAACCTAGGCCTGGGATGTCTCCTTCTTCTTGAATTCTAGATGGTGCGGCTAGCAAAGGGAGGGAAAAAAAAGGAGTGTAGTTATGGCTAGGCTCTCTTTTTCTTCTTCAATGGCTGAAAATTTCTCTTAATGGGGACATGAGACAAGGACCTACTTGTGTGCTTGTCACCTAGGGTTTTATTCAGCAAGTTATAAACATATGCAAGAAAATAAGACTACAACCATTATTTTAAGAAGTTTTGCAGAAAAAACACTTACATATCACCATGAAATAGCATGCAAACCCTAGTTGTAACACATTCCACCAAGAGAAAAGACAAGATATGCCAAAAATATCTTCCTTCAACAAGTGCGCCTTACTAAATCAGCAAAAATATCCAAGAGAGGGCGCAAATTTCAGACCTCCTTATGGAGTGAATGAGTGATGATGAAAAAATTAGAGTCAAAATCCCTTATTTATACAAAACCTTGACCTAATTTTACATTTTAGGTCAGGTAAAAGGCTGACAAGGCCAAAATATCAAATCATATTGTTTTTACATTAAATTGTCCAACTAAAACCCTAATCAAACAAAAGTTAAGACGTCACCCCTTTCTAGGGTGATGTTAGCCCCTATTAGGGCAAGTGTAGCCTCTTGAAGCAAGATGTTAGCCCCTTTTGGGCTCCTCCAAGCTGCCACATATGCCAACTGCCCTGTCCATCTTCCAACACACTCATGATGATGTCATAAGCCTCCTGGTGATGTCCTAGGCCATCTAGAGCCAACATCCCACTAAAAATGGGTTAATCCCCCTAGGTCAAGCTATGTCGGGGTGTCTCTGGTGGAACGTCCTCTTCTTCTCTACTGCAAAGCCTTTGATCAACCTTTGTCCTGTCTCTGCCCCGTGATGGGGTCTCAGCATCCATCTGGTGGGCTCTTCAGCCCCATGGAGGTCCAAACTGATCATCTCCCCATGTGTACCGGTCCAAATGGTACTTGTTCGTTGGGTATGGTCCTGCACATCAAAGGCTATGCCTTCCATGGGGTCATTAGTCACAGGGATCATAGCAATGTCAGTCACATCTCATCATTAATATTATTAAACATATGCATAAAATCCCTAATACATCAGTTAATAGCTCAAAGACGTTACACAAGCCTGCAATACAAGTCTGGAGAAAAAGACAAGGAGTCCTATTGGGCTAGTGTCCATTGGAAAAGGAAAGTTCCTGGAAAAGACCTCATCCAAACCATGTGAGTGGGTGATGTGATCTGGGGAAGTCCAAGCATGTGGGTGCAGTGAGGGCCAAGGATGCAAGGTGTTACCTGTGGGTGCCTTTGTAGAAGGCGAGTTGTACCTGTCATGGATGAATTTTTTCCAAGCCCATTCTTGCCTTTTATTCTTTTGTATTTTATTGCTTTTATTTTTCTTTTTTGTTCAAGAGCTAATCAGCGGACACTGCCCTGGTGTGGTGACTAGTGGTGGCAGCGTTACCCACAAGTACTTTCACAGAAATGAAAGGTTGGCTCGTGATGAGACCCCCTTTCCCTTGGTCATGCAACCAAGAGTCACTACCTTGGCGTGGTAACCAGCTGGTGGCAATGTCAGACTGTTAGGTACCCATGGACGTAATAGGTTGGCTCGTGATGAGACCCCCTATCCTCTGACTAGGTCTTGTTTTATTATTTTTCTGGGTCCCTCTTGTTTCTTGTTGAGAACCCTTTTATTGCTTTCTCTGAGATCCCTAGGCGAAGCATCTCGAGGTTTTATTCTTAGTCTTTTATCTTTTACCAGCTTACTTTTACCTTCTGGGCCTTTAGCCCCTTCTTCTCACGAGATAAGGTGCAATCCTCAAAATAGGTCAACCCAATGCCCAGACAAGGGGAATGGGACAAGTGAGTAGGAAATAAGATGAAACAGTGGTGCTATGATGGAAGCGGACGATGAATTTTCATAAATCCCCCGAGTGGCAAACCAAAACCTATGGACAAAGGCTTGCTAGGGCACCTTGTCAATCCCCCCAAACATGGTCAAGTGGGCAAATGTAAGATCCAAGTAGTTGTTAGAAATAAAAGGAATCAAATGCATATATTTAAAGGTTTTAATGATCAAAAGTGACACATAACATGATACCTGGACCAATTACCTCATGGAGCAAGAACCATTTCTGATACAGGACCAAGCCGATGGTGATGGATGTTACTGCTGCTAACAAGATAAAGATGATGGAAGAAGAAAAGGTGGGCCCTCCAGGGCCATGCTCAAGTCAATCCTGCTCTCGGTACTCCATGTCTAGGACCTGTGGGCCTCAAGACATGATCTCCTAGTTATCCCTAAAAAGTGGGGATAACATCTGGCTCCAACTCGAGGACATCTGCTCACCGTAGAGCGCATGAGAACCTTAGCATCTCTGGCATAACCTGCAGACCTGCTCGATCTCGAAAGAAGTATCAGTAACAAAATTAGGGTGGTAGTGCCACCCTAGCATACATATATATGTATAGACTGAAAGAAAACACTCAATAGGTGTGAATATGAAAGCAAACTAACATGCAATGCAAATGGTATAATACACGAATGCAAGAATGCCTACTTACTTGTACTTACCTGTGAAGTTAGGTTGCTAGTGGGTAGTAACGCTTGATATGCAAAGTGTTTACCGGCAACTTTAGGGCCTCTCCCTCCATGGTTTCTATATTGAAAGAGTTTGTACCTGCATAACTCATGATTCTATACGGACCTATCCATAAACTGACAAAATTTTTGTGTATACCAGGTTTCTCCCTTCTCTTATCCCATAGTAGTACGAGATCTCCTTCAGTGAAGTTTCTTTCCTTGGCTTTATGGTCAAAGGTGTTTTTTATCTTCTCCTAATTTCTTTCCATCTGAACAAAGGCATTCCTCCTTGTCTCATATAGCTCTATTAGTTGATTGATCCTTCCTTGGATTGCTTCGATATCTGTAGCGTATTGTTGAGCGAAACGGAGGATAGGAATCTGGAGGTTCACAGGAAGTTTTGCTTCTATTCCATATACCAACTCAAAAGGAGTTTTTCCTGTGGAGGTTTTTGTCGTTATTCGGTCTGCCCATACTGCATATTTTATTTTGCTATCCCAAGACTTCTTATTTTCCCCCACAACCTTCTTCAAAATATTCATGAGGTTTTTATTGGTTGATTCTGCTAATCCGTTCCCTTGTGGATAATAGTTGGAGGAATGGGATGGGACAGTGCCATATTTTAAGAAAAATTATACCATAGCATGTGAGTTGAAAGCTTTGGCATTGTCTGTGGTGATCTTGGAAGGGACACCGAACCTAGTTATGATTCGGTCTTCCAGAAAATTCATGACTACTTCTTTGGTGGCCTTCTTTGTGGGAATAGATTCGACCCATCTAGTGAAATAATCTGTGGTTGTTAGGATCCACCGGTAGCCATTACTTGAATTGTCCTTAAACTCCCCAACAAAGTCCAAACCCCACTGCTGAAAAGGTGCTTCTATCACTATGGGTTTCAGGGGTTGTGCTGGGAGTTTTGGTTTACCGGAGAAGTACTGGCAAGGCTGGCATGATCGAACATGTTGGTGGGTATCAAAAAAAAGTGTTGGCCAATAATATCCGACCCTCAGGATCTTGTGGACAGTAGTACGAGCTACAAAGTGTCCACCATAGTATCCAGAGTGTAATTCTTCCAGTAGCTTCTTTGCCTCTTCTTTGTTCACACATCTAAGTATAACCCCGTCGGGATTTCTCCACCCAAGTCCGTCTTCGGTCAAGCAGTATTTCATAGCTTTTAATCTCAAAGCCCTTCTTTTGTAGTCTATCAGGTGATCGGGGCAAGACAATTTCTTTAGATAGTAGACGATAACAGAATACCACTCATCATGCTCCAATTCGCTGACCATCACATTTATTTGCTCACTCTCGCCCATTTGTATGGCTTCTTGGTTGCTCTCGGTCAGCATCTAGGCTAAACCTTGTCCCTTTATTATTTTGGTGGGTTTTATTTCTAAGTCATACTCATGGATTTTGGAAACCCACTTTCCCCTAGTACCCATGCAGTCTTGTCACGATAAGACATCCTTTACGGTCGGGTATGGGACATAAGCTTTAATTTTATTGTAACCAACGTAGTTTCTAAAGTGTTTGAGGGACTTGACCAAGGCATAGGCTTGTTTCTCAGTGATGGAATAATTTAACTCAGAATCTCTAAGGGCTTTGCTCATAAAAGCCACGGGATGTTCATAGTCATCATCATCCTTTTGCATTAGGACACCTACAATAGTGTCCTGGGATGCAAACGAGAATATTATGAAATCCCGTGAAAAATCGAGGTTGATCAGGACATGGGCTTGGGAAATAGCATCTATTATATCTTCGAAGGATTTGTTGGTCTTATCACCCCACCTAAAAGCAACGTCCTTCTTTAGAAAATCACTCAAAGGTTTTATCCTCTCGACAAAGTTTGTTACAAATCTACGAATGAAGTTGATCTTTCCAAGAAAGGATTGTAGAGATTTCCTGTTGGTTGGGGGGAAAACATCCTTTATTGATTGGACTCTCTTGGGGTCAATGGAGACTCCTCCCTGTGAGGCCACGTGGCCTAATAACTTCCCCTCATCAATCCCGAAAATGGCTTTCTTGGGATTCAACGAGATACCATACTTCCTACATCGCTCGAAAACAATCCTGAGGTGTGAGAGGTGGTCTTTCCTATCCTTGGACACAACTGTAAGGTCATCCTGGTAAATTTCTATGATTTTTGTATAAGGTCCCTGAAGGCAAAGTCCATTGCTCTCTGAAAGGTAGCACCGACATTCTTAAGTACCTCCAGGTTCCCCAAGGTGTAGTAAATGCAGTTTTGAGTTGGTCTTCTCTTTTGAGCAAAACTTGGTTGTATCCCAAAAACCCATCTAGCATAGACATCATCCCTGCCCCTATAACCCTTTGAAGCAAATGTTCCATGTTTGGGAGAGGGTAATTATCTTTCAAATACAACTCGCTGAGGTTGCGGAAATCAACACACAAGCGTATGTCACCAGTCTTTTTTCGGACAACTACCAGATTTGACATCTAAGAGGAATACCTGATAGGGGTTATGATACCAGCGTCAACCATCTTCTGGAGTTCTTTCTGTATTTGGCTCGCTAACTTTGGATTGATGTGTCTTATTTTTTGTTGGAAAGGTTTGGCTCCTTCTACGAAGGGTATAGCGTGTTGGATGATGTCCCCCCTATAGCCCTTCAAATCATCATAGTTCCAAGCAAAGGTGTCCTTGAATTCCCTGATAAGTGCTAGGATCTCTATCCTTTCCTTCTTGGTGGTGCCTTTCCCTATTTTAATCATCCTTGGGTCTATTTTTGTACTGATATTGAATTCTAGGGCTTCATCAGCTTGTTTGTTGGGTCTTTTTCCTTTGAAAACATCATGTCTATCAAAGAAGTTTTCTAGGGGAACACAACCTTTAGGCAAGGTATTTATTTGAAGGTTTATAACTTCTAGGTTCATGGAGTCAGCTAGAAAAGCAATTTGTGAATCGGTGAATTCCTTGATGTTCTCCATAAACCTGATGATTTGGTCGTCATCTTCAAAGACTTGCCAATACTCCAAATTATCGAGGATAGAAGGTCTAAAGAGGACCTCCATTTTGCATAAGTCACAAAGAGGCCCCTCACAAGGTTGTAGGGTGGAAGCAGAAACAACCAAGGCATCTGCCATGTGGTTTTTCTCCCGAGGAATGGCTTCAAGTGACACTATCTTGAAGGATTTTGAAAGGGATTGAGCCAGGTCTCGATACTTCTTCAATTTCTCATTTTTAGTAGCAAATTTCATCATCACTCGTGATATAATGAGGTATGAGTCTCCCTTTGCCCTTTGGTGTGCAACACCTTTGTCAATTGCTAAGTTGAACCCTAGGATCAAAGCCTCATACTCGGCAATGTTGTTGGTGCAATGGTATTCTAGCCTATAAGAATGGTAAAAGGTTTCACCGGAAGGGGTTGTCAAGACAATTCCAGCGCCTGACCCAGAGCTCGAGTGAGATCCATCAAACTCTAAAGTCCAAATTCCTTCCGACTCTTCAATGGTGTCAAAATATAGGCTTCCTTCCTGGACAAACCAATTTCTCACGTCACTATCAATGCACAAGAGTTCGTCGCTTGCCTCATCAAAGGTTTCAACTAGGGAGCCCATGAAGGGTTCTTTGTGGATAGTGAAGAATCCTCCTTCAGGGCAAGGGATGATTGCTTTAGATTATTTTTCTTGAAAACTCTCAGCCAAGTGTTTTATGAGGTCTTTGTGGAGAATGATACCCCAACTACTCACGACATCCACAACCATCACATCTAGAAAGAAAGGGGCACTAGGGCAAGAGTCAAAGGCAACTTCTAGCTCCTTAATGACTCCTCTTGCAAAACCACCTCCGAAATTTGATTGTGAAAGGGTCAAACCTAATTGTTGCATGGTCTCCTCTGTGATGATGTTGGTTGAAGCATATGGGTGCAAGACACAGTTATGGAGGAAAGCGTTGTTGATTTGGAGAGTGACATAGAAGGGAGTGATATCACTATGTTTTGAACCAAAGTTTTCTACTTGGTGGATAAAGAGGGGAGCTTCTTCGAGAGGGAAATGCTCAAAGGTTTGTGATAGTGAGACTTTGGTTTCCTCCTCCTCATCCTAGCAAGGTTCAGGCTCTGTGGAATTTTCCTGAAAAGAGATATTATGTACATTGGTATGGGAGAAACTCCATTTCCTTTTAGGGGTTGTGAGTTCAACTTCAAAAAATTTCAAGGATTCAGGTTCAGCAACAAAAGTGTCACTAGTGTCCCAAGGGTCACTATTGCGTGAGAGGTTGACTTGACATATGTAGTCCTCGAATTCAATATTTCTCTCAATCTGATAGGCTAAATCTTGTGCTTCTTCCAGGGTTGAGGGTGGTCGATCCCTAAGGGTAAACTGCAAGAAACCTTCCAATGAATTCAAATAGTGTTCGAGGATGGCTTCCTCTAAGTTGAGTTTTGGTTGGAATCGTTTAAGGAGAAGGTTGAACCTATCACTGAAATCCCTAATGCCCTCACAGGAACCCTTGAAGTTATCAAGGTACTGAGAATACAAGTCTTGTGTGTGTTCATTATTGCACCATCTTATTTTGAAGGCCCTTTCCAACTCTTCAGGAGTTTTTATGGATCCCTTCGGGTAAGCATCGATCCAAGTCTTGGCAGCCCCCACAAGAGAACTTGCAAAAAGACTCATAAAGACATCAAGATGTTCTTGACTGGTTTGATGAAATTCAAAACTATCGCAGAAATGAGTCCAATGGGAGTTACCGGAAACCCCTTTTCTTGAGAAGAGGGGCAACCATGAGGGGAAACCCCTTTTACTTAGGTTAAAATAGTTGAAAGCCTCTGGGTGAGACCACTTGTGTGGATCAGGTGGAGGAACGGGGCTTGCATGGATGATAGTTGCCACAGTAGAGGAGTTTGAGTATTGATGCCCACTATGGGTCGTCATTGGTGGAGTCGCCAAATAATTTACTTAAAGCTATCAAAGAAATGGAAAACACCCTAGTGGAGTCACCAGGTAAGCTTGTAAGATAAGGCTTCTAAGGCAAGGCTTACCGAAAATGTTTTTTGTTCGAGGAGAATTGACTCAGTGTTCCCCGGCAATGGCGCCAAAATGTTATCGCACAGTTTGTAGCAAGGAGAAAAGGCTAAAAGTTAGAGAGTCAAATTGACGAAACATGAACCTTTCCCACCCAATGTCACCACGATGGGAAGATTCTTTCTCTTTAGGGAGGTTAGGCCCAGGGGAGACATCCCCGGTGACCTGGGGTTTTGAAGAGGTAAAAAGGTAATAAGACCAAGATAAGTTTTCCCCCCTCATAGATCACCACCAATCAGATAGTTCAGCCAAAGGCCAATTTAAAGTAAACCCCCACAGAAAGTATACCTACCTGGAACAAAGCAACAACAAACTGATATATGCAAGCTATATCTAAATGGGGTTAGCACTTCATATAATAGATAACTATCTGAATAACATATAAGCAATTAGCAATAAATATTGACGAAGTCAATGTTTATCAATAGCAACGAAAATTATTAACACTTCACCAATGAATATTGGAACAATATGGTATTCAATGTAACAAATCAATACTTCATTCAACAAATTCCTTAACCATTATCCAATTGCTCATAAACAAAACGATGTTGCACTAAAGATGTAATAACCAAGGATGACTACAGCACTTAGGGTTAGCTCCTAAACTAGGGTTTGTTTCAAATAGTTTTGAGAGTTGTTTGTGATCAATTTCACTTCAGCGCATGAGGTCTCTCTAGATCAGTGTCTTAGAGGGTAAAATGGAGTCAACTTAGCAAAGGACACAAAAGGTGAAGGAAGCAAGGGGCAAAAACAGCTAGCTTATTAACGAAGCACAAGATCAAGACAAGAGAATCTAATGAATGAGAGTGTTGCTACAGCAAGGCTCTTTCATGAAACCCTAAAAGGAAAACGAACCTAAGTGTAGATAACCTAGGCCTAGGACGTCTCCTTCTTCTTGAATTCTAGATGGTGCGGCTAGCAAAGGGAGGGAAAAAAAAGAAGTGTAGTTATGGCTCTCCTTTTCTTCTTCAATGGCTGAAAATTTCTCTTAATGGGGACATGAGACAAGGACCTACTTGTGTGCTTGTCACCTAGGGTTTTATTCAACAGTTATAAACATATGCAAGAAAATAAGACTGCAACCATTCATTTAAGAAGTTTTGCAGAAAAAACACTTACATATCACCATGAAATAGCATGCAAACCCTAGTTGTAACACCTTCCACCAAGAGAAAAGCCAAGAGATGCCAAAAATATCTTCCTTCAACAAGTGCGCCTTACTAAATCAGCAAAAATATCCAAGAGAGGGCGCAAATTTCAGACCTCCTTATGGAGTGAATGAGTGATGATGAAAAAATGAGAGTCAAAATCCCTCATTTATACAAAACCTTGACCTAATTTTGCATTTTAGGTCAGGTAAAACGCCGACAAGGCCAAAATATCAAATCATATTGTTTTTACATTAAATTGTCAATCTAAAAACCTAATCAAGAAAAAGGTAAGACGTCACCCCTTTCTAGGGTGACGTTAGCCCCTATTTGGGCAAGTGTAGCCTCCTGAAGCAAGACGTTGGCCCCTTTTGGGCTCCTCCAAGATGACACATGTGCCAACTTCCCTGTCCATCTGCCAACACGCTCATGATGATGTCATAAGCCTCCTGGTGACGTCCTAGGCCATCTAGAGCCAACGTCCCACTGAAAATGGGTGAATCCCCCTAGGTCAAGTTGTGTCAGGGT
>SNQJ01S0078910.1:36065-52842 GCA_010110895.2 Picea sitchensis
GGTATCTCCCCTTGGGGCTGCTACCCCCGTCTTCATGCTTCTAATCTTTCTCTTCTGATTTTTCTCTTTATCTCCCTTTAATAAAAGGGTAACTCCCCCTGTCGATATACCTTCTCTGAACAATCTCTCTATGTCTTCATGCACTCCCCCCATCTTCATGCTTCTGGTCTTTCTTTCTTGATCTCTTTCTCTGACAATTTCTCTAAACACTTTTTACCACTTTCAATCACAATATATAAACTTCAACTTTATCGGCACTTTATCAGTTATGATTTCATTCAATATATCATGAGCATATAACCATAATTAGTATCATCACATCAAATAATCACATGCAGAGTACACCGTAGTTTACGTGGAAATCCAAATGGGAGAAAACCATTGAATGTTTTCTTATATGTATCAAGAATACATTCATAGGAAGCACCAACTTCCCAATTCTCTAGCACCAACCAAAAGAACACATCAATCCCCTGTTTTACACGCACCAACCCAAAGGAAGCACTAAATCCCTTAATTCTTCGACACCAATCGAAAGGAGGCTATGAACCCCTATTTACAGGAACCAACCTAAAGGAAGCACCAACTCCCTGAATTCTCTAGCACCAACCGGAAGGAGGATGTGACCCCTTATTTATAGGCACCAACCTGGAAGCATGAACTCCCTGAATTCTCTAGGACCAACAGAAAGGAGGCTACAACCCCCTTTCCTTGCCCTGTCATGACGCCCTGAAATATAAGTGTAGAATCAAATTGTCACTACCACTAATCAACTTGTAATTTCCACTGTCATCAATACAACAACCTGTCACTGTCACTGTCACTGCCACTGTCACATCCACTATCATTGTCATTATCACATCAACCAATCACTGTCATTGTCACATCAACCTGTCACTGTCACTGTCACTATCACTATCACTATCACATGAACCAGTCAATGTCATTATCACATCAACCAATCACTGTCACTTTGTCACATCAACCTGTGTCGGATGATCAACCAATCATCCAACTTGTCATACCATGTACATCAACCATGCACATAAAAAATGCACATCAACCATGTACATCAACATGTTCCATACCATGTACATCAGCATGTTCCATACCATGTACATCAACCATTCACATCAACCATGTACATCAACCATTCACATCAACCATGTATCACAACATGTACCATACCATGTACATCAACCTATACCATATCATGTACATCAACCTGTACCATACCATGTACATCAACCATGACATATACCAAACCAGATACCAAGATAGCCAAGATATACTTCTAACAATGTATTATATCATCACAAAGGTGTACCATATCATGTACTATCATCATCAAGACATGCCTCAGGCATGTACCATAAACATAACCCTCAATAACACATGTAAATCATACCTCTAATCCTGTAGCAGAAAAAATACAGACATGTAGCTCTTCCTCAACTTCAACAACAAGAGAATAACATCTTCATCAAACTTTACCTTAGTCTCACAGGACAAGTTTTGGATTAGTCACAAACCCTAACTTTAAACAAGCATAAATCTATACTTGTAATGAATAAAGGTCTGAAATATTAACCACAACTACTCTAAGATCTTTCTTTCATCTCCTCAAAATTGCAAGGTCTGAAACTTTTTAGAACATAAGTTATGGCAAAAATGGCAGACCTCGATGACTTCTAACCTATTCTAGAAAGCGGACTTGTACATCATGCCACATGCTCAATATTTTATACCTGATTCTGAAACTCGCACACAAGATACTATGGACTATTATATTTCCACTGAAATTTGTCTCACGAAATTTGGATCCTCTATGAAGAAGTTATGATTGTTTGAACCAGAATGCCTCTTTGAGACTAGTTTCAGGACTAGTAAAAAACCATATCTTCCACAGAATGTATCTCCGAAAATTCAAAGACCTAGAAGTTGAAATTTTTATCACAGATATCTTGACATGTCTGCTAAATTTTCTCCAATTTTTACTATCTAAATCATTCTAGAAAAAAAGTTATAGTGAAAATGGTAAGATGACCTTTAAATAACATACCTTAGAACACATCATCACTAGACTTCATCCTCCCTTGGAATTTTGCCCTTATTCACTTTATTTTCCCTCTAAAATTCGCCTCAGATATCCTTGGTTACCTTAGATAAGAATCACTTACTCACATAGATGATATTAAATAGAATGTGTGTGTGAATGTATTTATGAGTGACTTCTTGAGGTGTATATATATTTTTTCTAAGTAACCTCTTTCTTTAACTTTAAGGTTTCTCGAACTTTCTTGTTACAACCACTTTACCCTTTCATTAATGACTTGAAACAAATTAGGGGCTTCTTAACCCATCTTTGGGGCTTCCAACTTTATTACCTCATAACTCCTCAACCGTGAGGAACTACATGACGTTCCACCTACCATTGGAAGCGACGCGACAAGGAATATATATAAATGAGTGTGTTCCTTGAATTTACACTATCCTTCATGTCCTTATTTCTCAAACAACTTTGAGCTTCATGACCACACCTATGGGTTTCTTGTAGACTTCTTCAAAGTGTCTTCCCGTGAGGGCCATGCTTAGAGCTATGCCATAAGGGGACCACTTTGGAGACTTATCCAAATACACCCATCACATATGTTGACATCAATGACAACCAATTCTTGTTGACATCAATGAAAACCAATTTTCTAACAACATCAATAACAACCAATTGTCCAAAATGAAGGTCATCAATTTGCGAGGGCATTTTGAGGGCCTAAACAACATTTTTAGATAGTTGAAATCAAGAGAATTATGTGTACCAGAGGTAGACATAGTCTTTGCTACTTAAAATGAAATAACTTGGTGAGAGCTTTCCAACGAGTTATTCTAAGTGCAAAACAAAGCTTGTATGAGGAAGTTATAGTTGAAATAGTGCAAGGTATAAATTAGATATTAGTTTACTTCTAGATGGCATAACTCATTTCCATAAGTTAGTTTGAGGCACAAGATTAGTCTGTGCAAATCCCATAGACCATAGAAGACAACCATGGAACCAGAATTGTAATCTGGGTACCTGAAAATGTATAGGACGGGAGAGAAGACACATGTAATGGTAAGCGATAAAAATGGGAAACAGTCTAAACTTTCGCAGACCATAACTATCAACTCAAAGCTCAGATTTGGGAAAACGAGTAGTCAATGGAAAGGTGTAGAGGAGAGGAAGAAATATATCAACCCAAAATTTTGAATTGAGCATCATAATTTCTCAAAAAAAATGACAACAATAAAAACAAAACAATGAGTGGAAATTGCAACTTGAGAAGTTGTAACTTTTTGCTTTTAACTCATAATGAGGCATGAGTATAGCCATTGGAGAGTTGTTTCACAGATAAATGGGTCTAAATAATCAATATTGGATTTCAATGCATCCATACTCCTCATAAATGCAGTTGAAGGGACAACCTGTAATCTAATTTGTAAAATATTTTATATTATGCATAACTCTAACAACAATTATTGCATGCACATTTCTTGTTGAACTAGAGGTACAGGAAAGCAGATTTGGTTCATATATGAGAACTATAGATATGGAGGATTTCCAAGGGTCCTATATCCTTGAGGAGGAGGTTAAAAGTCTAAATGTTAGCATGGTAAATGCAGAGACTAAATCCAATGGGCGTAGCGGTAGAGTTGTGCCTATAGAGCTGGCTGAGACTATGAGAAGCCTGTAGAAGGAAGTGTAGAGTTATAGAGCTGACAATAAAAGGATGGTGAGGGCTCATGAAGATATACTTTAGAGTTTGAATATGTTGTAGAGGCAAGACAATAAATATTTTGGCACAAATCAAGCAGCTAGTGCTAGGAAAGTGGCAACATCCATATCCCATGGTAGAAGGGATGATTACAAGGATGACAGACAATCAAGAAGTATGAGTAGGTGTCATCATTCCCCAAAGCAGTCAACTAGAAGAGCATGTGCATGTTCAAGACTGGGGAGCAACCTAAGTGTGTCCCCTGTTAAGAGGCGGAGGAGAAGACCTGAGTCAGACATTTTACAAGGTTTAACTCAAGAAAATCAAGCCACCAACTTTTAATGGAAAGCATAGAAAGGGAGAAGAATTTTAAGCATGGCTATTGGAAATGAAGAAATATTTCCCGCTACATGATTACCCTTCAAGGGTAGAAACCAAAATTGCAACCTACCACCTGCAAGGAAAAACAACCATGTGGTGGGATAAGCTTAAGCAAGCCAAGCACCTTGATGAGAAGAAGGTCTCATGGAGGTAGTTCAAAGGATATTTCCAGGAGAAATATTTGTCAAAGCATTACTATGATAAGAAGATGAGACAGTTCTTTGAACTCAAGCTGGAAGGATGACAATGGAGGAATATGAGAAGAGATTCTTTGAATTGTTGAAGTATGTTGGCTTCATAAAGGATGTGAAGGTCAAAATCCAAAGGTTCTTGAGTGTGATACCTTCTTTCTATAGTGACAAGATACATTATGATAACCCTAGGACTTTGGAGGAGGCCATTAGGAGAGAAAAACATCTTTATGAGCAAAGCAAAGGGAGGTGAGTCTTCCAAAAATCTTGGAATGACAAGATGAAGGATAAGAGGGAAAAAAGGAAGAAAGGTTTTAAGCCACCCTTTCATAGGAATTTCTCACAAGCATATCAACAAGGAAAATCATCCCAGAATGAGCCCAGGATGGCAGCTTCATTTAGGAAAAGGCCAAGACAGCAACTAATACAATGTTGGGGATATGAGGGAAACCACTTGTATAGAGATTTCCCTCACAAAGAAGAAAGGAGGAGGATTGTTTAGAACATTCAAAAGGATGAAATAGTTGAGGACATGGGAGGAAACATGCCAATGATTTATGCAGTCTTGGACAACGAGCAAGCAGAATACCAATCCCCCATGATTCAAGTGGAAGGTAAGATTGATAACGAGCCCATAGCAATTTGAGTTGATTTTGGAGCTAGTAATAGTTACATAAATCTTAACATTGTTGAAAAGTTTCACTTACAAAAAAGTAAGCATAAGAAATCTTGGTTGGTTCAACTAGCCACAAGGGCTAAGAGGAAAATCAATGAGCTTGTTAAAGATTGTCCAATAAACATGAATGGACTCACCATAAAGGTAGATGTGAACATCATACCATTAGGTTCATATGATTATCTAATTGGTATGGATTGGTTGGACAAACACCATGTTGTCCTAGACTACTACAACAAGACAATCACGTGTCTGGATGAGGAAGGGAAGGAAGGGAAGGTTCAAGGTATCCCAAGGACTATAGTTGTTAGAGAGATTTTATCTGTGCATTTGAAGAAGAGTTTTAGGAAGGGATGCTAGATTTTTACATCCCATATGGAAGAGGCAACCAAAGATAAAATTCCAAGTTTTGAATACCATCCGGTATTGAGAGATTTTGAGGATGTATTTAGGGAGATCTCAGGATATGCACCAAATAGAGACATTGATTCCTCCATTTATTTTGTGTCGGGAGCTACCCCAGTATCCAAGACTCCTTATAGGATGGGTACACAAAGTTGAAGGAGCTGCAGAGGCAGCTTGAAGAAATGTTAAAGAAGGGGTATACATGCCTTAGTGTGAGACCTTGGGGTGCCCCAGTGCTTTTTGTGAAGAATAAGGATGGAACCTTAAGGCTATGCATTCATTTTAGACGGTTGAATAGAGTTACCATAAAGAACAAATATCATTTGCTAAGGATTGATGATCTATTTGATCAACTGAAAGGAGCAAGAATTTTTTCCAAGATTGACTTGAGATCGGGTTATCATCAAGTGAGGATAAAGGAAGAAGATATCAATAAGACAACATTCACAACAAGATATGGGAATTATGAGTTTGTGGTGGTGCCATTTGAGCTATCAAATGCACCAGTTGTTTTCAGGTGCTTAATGAATGGAGTGTTCAGGGAATACCTGGATAAGTTTGTAATTATGTCCATGGATGATATACTCATATATTCAAAGACTGAGGAGGAACATGAGAAACATTTAAGAATGGTTCTAAAAGTTTTGAGAGAGCATAGGTTGTATGTCAAGCTAAGTAAGTGCATCTTCTATCAAAAGAAGATTCATTACTTGGGCCATATTATTTCAGCACATGGGATAATAGTTTATCCTGAGAAGATAGAGGTCATTAGAGGATGGCCAATGCCAATAAATGTCATAGAGGTTAGATAATTCATGGGTCTTGCAGGGTATTATTGAAGATTCATAAAAGGTTTTTCAAAGATTGCAAGCCCAATCACTTCTTTGCAAAAGAAGGGAGTGAAATTTGAATGGACTTATGAATGTGAAGAGAGTTTTCAGCAGTTGAAGGACATTTTGAGAAGTGCGCCAATATTGAAGATTGCAGATCAAGATGAAAAAAAAAATTATGCATTAATGTGTTCAAGGAAGGGCTCGGTGGAGTTCTCACACAAAATGATTATGTGGTGTGTTATGAGTCAAGAAAATTGAAAGAGCATGAGAGGAATTATGCTACACGTGACTTAGAATTAGCAACCATTATTCATGCACTAAAGATGTGGAGACATTACCTCACGGGGAGAAAATTTGGGCTAAGAACATGCCATTGTAGACTGAAACATTTGTTTGGACAACCAACACTAAATGCCAGACAAACTAGATGGCTTGAATTCCTTAGTGAGTATGACTTTGGAATTAAGCATGTCAAAGGCAAGGAGAACCAAGTGGTTGATGCACTCAATAGAAGAGTGCATGAGATGCATGCTGCAACCATCAACATGTACATGACTAATTTGAAAGACAAAATTTTAGAGGTTGTGAATTCAGATCAACACTATTTGAAAATAAAATAAACATTACAGCAAGGAAATTTGCAATAGAAATTTAAATATTTTAAGCTAAAGGAAGATGGACTTCCCATGAACATAGGCAAAGTATATGTGCCAAACTCCAGAGAGCTGAAAAATATAGTGCTAAGAGAAATGCACAATATTCCTTATGTTGGACACCCAGGATATCAGAAGTCAATTGCAGCGATGAGGAGCCAATACTTTTGGCCCTGAATGAATAAAGAAGTGGTTGATGACATAGCCAAGTGCCTATAATGCTAGAGGATAAAGGATGATCATAGACATCTAGATGGTCTATTACAACCATTGTTCATTCCTGAATGAAAGTGGGAAGTAATTATAGTTGATTGTATTACAAAGATGGCTAGAATAGTGAAACAACATGATTCCATCATGGTAGTGGTGGATAAATTGAGTAAGGATGCAAATTTTATTCCAGTGAAGACTACTCACAAGGAAACCAATATTGCAAAGATCTACATGAAATAGTTTCTGGCTACATGGAGTGCCCAACGAAATAGTTTCAGACAAAGATCTCGGGTTTACATCCAATTTTTGGAAAGGTTTGTTCAAGGGATTTAGGACGAATTTAAATCTCAGTACAACATACCACCCATAATCTGATGGGAAAACAGGGAGGACCAACACAATACTTGAGAACATGCTTGTAGATTTTAACCTTGTACAATAAATTACTGCAAATAGATTCTTAATAAAACAAAAAAGATACAATGGCACACACACACATTACACATAGATTTTTACCCTGGAAACCCAAACCAGGAAAACCAACAACCTATTTAAAGTCGTACCTCTAATATTATTTATTCATCATCTTCTTCATTATTTACAATACAATATACATACATGATCCTATGGCATCCAAACCCCTAATCCATTGACCCAGATTAGTCAACAACCCTAATTCCTTAACCGGAATTTGAAAACCATTGGTGAAAACCATGTGCCAAAAAACCACCAAAAAACAAATCAGGGGCTCTGCCCCTGAACCCCCTTACAACCACTCCCCCCCTTGCTCCCATATCAATGTACAATACATGTGACCAATCTTGCAAAGAATATAACACATATCCAACATTATCCCACTTATTGCTTTCTTTGCATACAGGGAGTTGTAGGATTACATAGTCAACAATCCAGGGAAGAAATGCCCATAGATCCTCTACATTAAGAGAACTTCTCCTTGCTCACAGATTTTGTTAATGAATCTGCAACATTCTCCAAAGTGTCCACCTTCATCATTAACACCCTTTTGTCTTCATCCATTGTTGGGTATGTGTTATATTCTTTGCACGACTAGACCTAGTGTTTGCTACATTGCATCGGGCACGCAAAGGGGTTTGAGGGGGGACCGCTAGGCCCCCCTTAGGGGGTTCGAGGGCAGTGCCCTCGAGAAATTTTTTCTTCAGGAAATGTGTCGCATTTTTGCCTCATTTTTCGTGTCGCCTCGATTTCCATGTCCATTGTTGGGCGGTTTTTTGGCACATGGTTTTTGCCGATGGTTTTCTATTTTCGGTTAAGGAATTAGGGTTGTTTACTAATCCAGGTCATTGGGTTAGGGTTTTGAATGCAGATGGCTCCTACATGTATATTGTATTGTAAACAATGTATCACTATGAATGAATATAGAATATGTTGTTTTCCCGGTTTAGGTTTCCAGGGGAAAAAACTTTGTGTAATGTGTGTATTTGCCATTATATCTTTTTTGTTCTTTTATTGAAAATCTGTTTGTAGTAAAATATTGTACAAGTTTAAAATCTACATTTGGTATTAGAGTTTTGTTGGTTTCAAGGGGACGCCTTTGTGGTCAAGAGTTTGGCTCAGGACTGTGATAAGCCTTGTTTTTTTTTTTTTTTGACAAAAACGGGTAATGGTTTTTTAATTAAAGAAAGCAATGGCAAAGCCACTAAAGCGGTTACAAAGGATTGAGACACAGTTTACTTAATCGGTTACATATGTTGGAGGCTATGCCTTCCTACCAGGCGAAGGGTAAAATAAAACAAACAGAAACATTAGTTGTGAAGGCTTCTATACAAAACGCCTTTGTCGTTGCCTTGGTTACAAATCTGCATTTCAAGCTTTTGAACTACTTATCAACTTACTTTGATTCATCCTACTTGGACTGGTCCCTCTCCTTCCATTCTTTGTTCAGTTGTTTCATTTTTTATTCCAAATTGTTGACTCTATTTTCAAACTCTTGTTTAGGATCTTTGAGTTCTTTACATAACTTTCCCAGCTCCTCTGTTAGCCTGAATTTTGTTGTGGTGATATCAGCTTCGAGCATTTCTAAGCGCCTTCCAGCATCGATGTCTAAATTCTAAAGAAAAACCAATTGATGGTGCAGCATGTTCTTGAGACGTTGCAGGTCCTCTTCATACAATTTCAACCTTTCTTCTGTAGTGGGTTTGTGGCCTGAGTTGGACGCCATCTCCTTCTCCTTCTTTGTTTCTCTCGGACTGCTGCAACTGTGCGCACGCTTCTCTCTGCCTCTTCTTGACTGCCACTTGCCTTCGTAAGCTTTGGGAATGAGGAGGACCTTCCTTGCTTCCCTTTTTATCTGTAAGCTTCATCCAGATTCGACTCCCCTTACTGATTCACATGATTTGGAGTGGTGGCTTTTTCTGAGAATTCAACGACCAAATGATGTTTACGTCCATCCAATCTGACATTTGCTTTGTCTTTACTTGCCTTGGTTTCTCCGATGCGTCTTGTCTCTTGTGCCTTTTGGCCTTTCTTGCTCGCACCCCTTTCAACTACCGGTCTTTTCCCCTAGTTTCAAAGCAGTTCCATTCTAGTTGTGAGTCCATTTATTTGTAAGGTTCCAATATGAAAGCTGGCTCCTTTGTTGGCCTCTGCATCTGCTGATGTGTTAAGACTCCGAAGGACATGGTAAATCTTGTAAATACGAAGATTTTTGAGGAGGAGCTGGATTTTCTCTAGAATGTGATGGAGTTTCACATTTTTTACTCTGTTACGGAGGATTAAGGCTTGGATTATTAACTTGGAGTCCCCTATTATCACCAGCTCTTGGACGTTGTGGTTAATTGCTTGATTTAGTCCTTGCAAGAGGGCTAGTGCTTTTGCTCTGCTGTTAGATTCTGTTCCAAGTCCCCAAGCAAAGTTGAGTTGCGGGAGACCTATTGGGCTTACCAAGACTCCTCCTCCACCAACACGACCTGGATTTCCTTTGGAGGCCCCGTCAAAGAACAAAATATGCTTGTTTTCCTTTCTTTTCCAATCTTCGAAATCTTGCTCCTCCTTCCGGATCTCCCAGACTTCCTGGTGAGAGTTGTTGTCTACTTCTTGTTGTTGATCTTTAAGTTTAAAGTGTTCAATCCAATATTCTTCTTTTGGCTCCCGGGGCTTTGAGTTTTTAACTTTGCAAAAGTAGGGGGTAGTCTCCCCAAAATAGGCCTTTATCTTGGTTGCCACTTGAGTTGGACTGCTTTTGGTCTCCCTGAAAATCATATTATTTCGTTCGAGCCAAATCATCTAGAGTATAAACTTTGGAAGAGTACTCCAGAGGGTGGAGATTTGACCTTTTTTTGTTGTTTGGAAGGGACAGAGGGAATTCCAGTTTTGGAGAAGGTTGTTGGCTTCTTGAGGGATCTCGATGGTATTAGGTTGCAATCCCAGGGCCAACTGTCAGGCTTCTTTGGAGTAAACGCAACTTAGGAGCAGATGGTCTGTGGTTTCCTCTTCTTGAAGACAGAGGGGGCATCTGTGAGGTCCTTCCCATCCTCTTCGTCTTAATTTTTCTCCAGTTAGAATACCTCTATGAGCCATGGTCCAAACAAACATGTCTATCTTTGGGATAGATTTGGAGGTCCAGATTGCTTTCCAAATTGCTGGGTTTGGGAGGATGTTAGGGACAGATACTATGTGTTGATATCCAACTGCTCTAGTGTAAATTCCAGAGCATGTTCCCCAACCTCTCTTGTCTTTCTTCCTTTCTTTTAGAGGAGATCTCCCTTGTAGGCAGAACTTCAAAGTGTTCCAATCCTCTTCTAATTTTGGAGGGATGTTAGCTATTTCCCAATTTTGCCAGGCTCTTTGTTCATCATTTCCCCAGACTGAGATATCCCACAATCTATTTAAATTCTAAGTTCTCATCCACTCTTTGAGACGGTTAAGATCATGTCTCGAGCCTAGAGGGGGGTCTCCCATTATTGAGTCTTCCCATACGTTGATCTCTTTTCCATTTCCTGGTATCCAGGTAAGTTGAGGGATAAAGTGTTTCAAAGCCTTCTGACATAGAGAGAAGATTGGGGATCCTTTTTCCACCATAGTTGGGCGATCTATGCACTTTTTCCTTGGGCCTCAAAAGTACTTCTTCCAAAGCAGCTTTTTACTCCAGGAAGGGGTCCCTATGATTAGGTTCCAAAGTATCTTTGCTCCTAAAGCTAGATTTTGTGCCTGAATGTTTTTAAACTGAAGGCCTCCTTCTAAGACCGGCTTGGAGATTTTTTCCCAGCTTACTAGATGTAATTTTTTCCCTGATTGCTTTCCTCCTTCCCGTAGAAAAATTATGAAGAGTGTTTCGATTTTCTGGATCGTGGAGATAGAGGCGAGTAACAAGGAGATTTGGTAGATCAGAATGCTTGCTAAAACTGCTTTGATGAGGACCACTTTGCCTACAAGATTTAGCCAACTTGTTCCCCAGGAGATTATTTTGTTTTTTAACTTGTCTATCAACAGGTTCCAGTGTGAAATCTTTAGCTTGGATTTGAAAATTGGGACTCCCAGGTATTTAAAGGCCTCCCAATTGGTGCAACCTTCCATTCCCAAAATTTTGGAAATATCTAGCATTTCCCTGGGTGTGATGTTCCATCCATAGATCTTGCTTTTAATCAGGCTTATGGCACTGTCGGAGATTTCTGTGTAGACATCTAATTCATTTTTGAATTTCCTTGTTGTTTGCAAGCTCACTCCTCCCATCAGTAGCGTGTCATCCACAAATTGGGCATGATTTATGTCCTTTACTCCATGGGCTATCCTCAGGCCTAGGAGGTTATTGTGCATCTGGCAATGGTCTAATTGGAAGCTTAGAATTGAGGCCTGGATGGAATAAAGAAGAGAAGAAAGGGGGCAGCCTTGCCAGAGTCCTCTGGAGGCTTGAAAGAACTTGGTTGCCCTTCCACTCACTAGCGGTGTTATCCGGGGGGAGCCAATGCAAGCTTTTATCCAGTTTATAAAAGTTGGGGCGAGACCAAAATTTGCCATGACTATGAACAGGAAGTTATGTCTAACCCTGTCAAACGCATTAGCAAGATCAAGCTTTAGAATCATACCTTTGTCTTTCCTTCGTATGCTGTAGTGTAGAGCTTCTTGAACTAGGATGATATTCTCAACTATATGTCTGCCTTTTATGAACCCACCTTGGTTTTCAAGGATGATTGACGGGAGAATTTTTTTTATTCTGGTGGCTATCACTTTTGTGAGGATTTTGTAACTTGTGTTACAGAGGGAGATTGGCCAGAATCTCCCAAAATTGACTGCTCCTTTTTCTTTTGGGATAAGAGCAAGGAAGGACGAATTTGTTCCTCCTCCTAACTTACTACAGGTTTGAGACTTCTGGATCAGTTTCATAAGGTCTGATTTGATTATATCCCAATTGTGTTGAAAAATCCGGTTGTGAAGCCATCGGGACCTGGGGCTTTGTCTGGGTTCATTTGATCAAGTGCCTCTTTTATTTCTTGATGGGTGACTGCCTTTGTTAGACTCATGTTGATTTCATCTTGGATGAGGGAAGGGACGAGTGAGAGGGGGTAAGCTTTGGAGTCGACTGCAGACAGTTGTGTTTATGTGTAGAGAGTTTTGAAAGCATCTGCCGCAGCTGCTTTTATGCTTTCAAAATCTATTATTGTTTGATTTTGGACCTGAATTTCCGTGACTTTCTTGTATTGCTTCCTTGCCTCAGCTTGTTTGTGAAAGTAGCTAGTGTTTTTATATCCTGCTTCCAACCATAGGCTTCTCAATTTCTGTCGCCAGTAATTTTCTTCCTTTCGGCAGGCTTTGTACCAATTTCTTTGGAGTCGGTATTCTTGATACAAGCTTTCTTGGGTGATTTCCTGATTTTCCATTTCAAGCTGATGATTCCCTAGTTTCTTTTGGGCCTCCTGGCGAATTGCAATTGGGTTAGAGCAGGTTTTTACCCAATCCTTTAACATTTCCTTTAGTCTCCTGAGTTTCTCTTCCCAAACAAAAAAGGTTGAGCCTCTTACAGTGTCATTCCAGATTTTGGTAACCAGCTTATGGTAGCCTTCATCCTGGATCCAGGCTGGACTGAATCTGAAGGGGATTGGTCCTAGGTTCTTGTCAGGTGAGACTTCTAACATGATTGGTTTGTGGTCTGACACACTGTGAGGGAGGATCGAAGAGGAGGGTGTGAGGCCTAGCAGTAAGAAGGATCTTTGGACTAAGAACCTGTCTAATCTAGCAGCAATGTGCCCCGGGCCTACCCTTTTGTTTGACCACATGTATTTTCCTTTTGTTGATTTGATGTCCTCCAGCTCCCAATTGGACATGATGTCTTCTACCCATTCTCTTGTTGGGTCTCGCACAATGGAGCCACCTTTTTTCTAGGTTAGAGCTAGGTTCACATTTAGATCCCCCCCAATAATGATATTATCTAGATCCTTTAGCTGCATGTAATCTTTTAGGGAATCCCAACAAGTTTTTTTTTCCTCTAAAAGGACTGGCACATAAAGATTGAAGAGACTTACCAGCTGGCTTGTTTCTCTGTGAAGGAGGCTGGTGTAGATTTAGTGCGTTCTTGCTTCAAAATTGACTAGTTCGAACTTCATTGTGTTACAGAGGGTGCCTATACCTCCTGAGGCACCTCTTGCGCTTTCTACTATTCCTTGGCTTATTTTCCAGAGTGCTTTGGTTGTTTTGAGAAAGTCTTGCGCTTCCATCTTGGTCTCCTGGAGAAGTAGGATATCGGACTTAGAGGTTTTTATGATATCTTTTAGTGCTTCTTCCTTCATTTTGTTGCCAAACCCCCTACAATTCCAGGATGTTAGTTTCATTATTTACTTGGGGGGGTTGTGTGGGCTCCTTGAAGACCCTTGGAGTGCTTCCTTATCTATCTTACATTGATCAGCTATCTGATTGTTGGTTGTGAGCCATTCATGACGTCTTTATATGTTTCCTTATATCTTTCTTCTTTTTTCGATTTTCTTCCTCTTCCTGTTTTCTTTGGGGTGACCAGGGTGTCACTTGCTCCTTCGTATTCACTTTCTGAGGAGACTTCTCCCTCCTCTATGTACAGATCCACATCCTTTCCTGCTCTAGTCTTAGCGTGTTCTTCTTCTATCTCTGGGGTCGACACCTCTCTGGTTTCTAGGTTTGAGTTCCCATGCGGCTCTTCGGTTGGTGGATCTTCTTGAGGGGCTTCTCCTGCTGTTGTTCTTGCATGATTCCGATCTAGTAGTCTAAAACTGTTTTCTGTCATTGCTTTTCGTTGGTTTCCTTTTTCCATGGGTTGTGCGGGGTTTGTCTTATCATTCCTTGGTCCTTTTTTTCTGGATGAATTTTTCCCTTTCCTTGGTTGTTGCCACCCTTCTCCATTTTCTTTCTCCTTGCTTGGGTTTTTAGGGCAGTTTCGTTGGAAGTGGTCGTATTCGTGGCATCCTCTACATTTGAAAGGTAATTGTTCATAATCTAGCTTCTAATAGTGATGCCATTCTCCAACCTTTAATTTGATTGCCTCTGGAAGGCCCACCTCTAGGTCCACTTCCACACAAATGCGTGCACAGGAGTATTGATCTTTAAGATCCGCTCTGTCAATATATTGACCTAGCCCATTTTTGATTGCATGGAGTGAGGAGGGGTTCCAGCAGTGGATCCGGAGGTTGGGGAGTCTGACCCAGATGGGGACGTCCTTGGGTACTTCGACCACAGGGTCAAATCTTGGAGTCCAGCGATTCAGGTATAGCCCTTGTGTGCCCATGAAGTACAGTCCATTTCTGAAGATGAGATCTCTTTCTTCCTGGGAGATGAATTCGAAGATGAAGAATCCTCTTCCCATCGCATAGCATGTTACACTGCACTTGATCAACGGTCGTCAGTTTCTTTGGATCCAGTTGTCTGTGGATCGGGCTAACGGCCAAAGCCCCATGAATTGTCCGACCAAACCTCGATATGACAGAGAGATTGCTACACGCATTGGGTGATCCAGGGGTAGATCAATTTCGAGGATTGAATCAAGCTTCTTGACGAAGCTAGGGGGTTCAGCAGGGGGAAGCTTCTTGCCTTGGGAGGCTAGGAGCTTGTGGAAGGAGGTTGTAGGAGAAGGAGGGGGCAGTGACTCCCCTCCTCCGAGGGGTGCCATAGCAACAGCAGGGGAGCTTCGACAGTGAAAACCCTAGGCGGTTCTCAGCAACGAATGCCAGTCCATTGACCCAGATCAGTCAACAACCTAATTCCTTAACCCAGATTAGCGAATGTTGGTCCAAACCCCTAATCCATTGACCCAGATTAGTCAACAACCCTAGTTCCTTAACCAGAATTAGAAAAACATTGGTGAAAACCATGTGCTGAAAAACCACCAAAAAAAAAATCAAGGGCTCTGCCCCTGAACCCCCTTACAACCATTTCCCCCCCTTGCTCCCATATCAGTGTACAATACATGTGACCAATCTTGCAAAGAATATAACACATATCCAACATTCTCCCACATATTGCTTTCTTTGCATACAGGGGGTTGTAGGATTACATAGTCAACAATCCAGGGAAGAAATGCCCATAGATCCTCTACACTAAGAGAACTTCTCAATTCTCACAGATTTTGTTAATGAATCTACAACATTCTCCAAAGTGTCCACCTTCATCATTAACACCCTTTTGTCTTCATCCATTGTTGGGTATGTGTTATATTCTTTGCACGACTAGACCTAGTGTTTGCTACATTGCATCGGGCACGTAGAGGGGTCTGAGGGGGGACTGCTAGGCCCCCTTTAGGGGGTTCGGGGGCGGTGCCCCTGAGATTTTTTTTTTTTTTTCAGGAAACGTGTCGCATTTTTGCCTCATTTTTCATGTTGCCTCGATTTTCATGTCCATTGTTGGGCAGTTTTTTGGCACATGGTTTTTGCCGATGGTTTTCTATTTCCGGTTAAGGAATTAGGGTTGTTTACTAATCCAGGTCATTGGGTTAGGGTTTTGGATGCAGCTAGCTCCTATATGTATATTGTATTGTAAACAATGTATCACTATGAATTAATATAGAATATGTTGTTTTCCCGGTTTAGGTTTTCGGGGGAAAAAACTTTGTGTAATGTGTGTATTTTCCATTGTATCTTTTTTGTTTTTTTATTGAAAATATGTTCGTAGTAAAATATTGTACAAGGTTAAAATCTACATTTGGTATCAGAGCTTTGTTGGCTTCAAGGGGACGCCTTTGTGGTCAAGAGTTTGGCTCAGGATTGTGATAAGCCTTGTTACAATGGGAGATCTGTGGTATTGATTTTTTAGGTGAAAAGAAATGGCGAGCATTTTAAAAATGGAGATCGAGAAGTTTAATGGAAATTTTTTTGAGTTGTGGAAGCTCAAGATGGAAGATCTGTTGGTGGAAAAATATTAGTGGATCACAGTGGATCCAGGTACTGCACTTATAGGAACTTCAGCAGATGACTGGAAAAAGTTGGATCGGAAGGTGAAGACCACAATCCGACTATGTCTCTCAGATTCAATATTACTAAATGTGTCATAGGAAGCTACAACCAAAGATTTATGGGATAAGTTAGGGAAGTTGCATCAGTCTAAGTCCCTAGTAAATAAACTATTCCTGAGAAAGAAGTTGTATAACCTGAGGATGAGAGATGGAGACTCGGTGGCAGAGCATTTGAACGCCTTCAATACTGTGGTAAGTTAGTTAGTATCTGTTGAGATTAAAATTTCAGAT
>SNQJ01S0078911.1:0-10115 GCA_010110895.2 Picea sitchensis
AGGTCCACGATGTTATAAACTCACAGGAGGAAGTTTCTACTTCTTTAGAAAATTTTCGGATTGTTACAGATCCTATGGAGGCTTTCCGCATTCCTGCGGGATATGAAAGGCATTTTCTCTAGATGAATTCAGCCAGAGAACTTGTTGTCATTGATCCTTATGAAATCCTGACTGGGTCTCTTTCAAGCCCACAAGTCGAAGACCCACTTTGGACTGATATAATTCGACGCCCACCTCGCACAGTGTGAGACATTTACGGATTAGGCATAGGTGACGATGTACCTGTATATCTCAATTACCCGAAACATCTGTTACCTATACCATAGATTTAGATCATTTTACTAGTACGACCGTCATTTCAACCACACCGTCCGTTGGTCCGAACATGCATTCTATTGGTCCAAGTTCCACTATTTCTCTCCAGATGGCCCATTCCACGATGGTCCCTCACGTTGTGACTATTACCACCGGTAATGTGGTGGTTATCTAAGCTCCCATTGGTACGCCAATTTCATCTAGGCCTTCTTCGTCACTTCCCCTTGGGTGTAGAGCACTGAATCCTTCCGTTGTCAACACTACCCAGGTTATACCTGTAAGCTTGATACCTTTACAAAAACCCGGAGGAACTGGTCTTGGTGGCTCTAATCCATCAAGTGGCACTGGTTAGTCATTTATGTCTAGTTTCCAAATTCTAGGGACTCAACCTCATGCTAGGGGGCAACCTCCTTTCGGAGGGAAACCTCCATTCGGGGGAAAACCTCCTTTTGGAGGGAAACCTCTATTGGGAGGACAACCTCTGTTTGGAGGGAAACCTCACGCTGGGGGGGCAACCTCAAAATGGAGCCCATCATCAACCTTCTGGATATAATGCGTCTACAATGCCCAATCCTTAGCACACTCCTTTCCTGGGAAATCCACTATTCCCTAGGGGCAACAACCTCAAGGACAACAAAAAACTTATCCTCCTTATGGACAAAATTTCTATCCACTTTATGGACAAACCCAACAATCGAATTATAATCCTCATAACCCATCAGGTTATCCTCTGCTCCCAAATGCTTCTCAACCCTCTTCAAATCCTCTCTACTTTGGTTAGCAACAACCATATGTAGGAGGACCTACTGGTTACAATTATCCACCTAATCTAGTTTATGGTCCTATTGGTGTTCCTATGCCACACTAGTATCACCCTCAGGTTAACCGACAACTACTGTTCCTTGCTACTTTGGATCTCCCAGACTTGTCTCGGTTGACCAATGATCCTATACGTCATTATCCTTTCTGGCCAGTGATTTCGACTAAACTACCTTCTGATATTCCAAAATTTGACGGAAAACCTGGAGAAGACCCAAATAACCATGTGATGACTTTCCATTTATGGTGTTCAACAAACTCCTTAATGGACGACTCTATCCGTTTACATCTTTTCCAGTGAACACTTACGGGCTCAGCAACCAAGTGGTATATCGAACTTCCATCCAGTGCTTTCCAAGATTTTAACTCCCTTGCCATGTCCTTTCTCACACACTTTCAACTACCCATTCGATATGAAATGGGTACTAAACTCTTGACCTCCCTTCGTCAGACAAACTCCGTTCATATCTCTAATCATATTCATGAGTGGAGAAGATGACGAAGGTTGATCGAAGCAGTCATTCCTGACCAATTATTGGCGGAATGGTTCACTAAATCACTGTTACCCCCGATCACTCGCGATGTCGCCATGGGTGGTGTAGTCATAGAAGAGGAAGCCATTGCCAGGGCACAATACTTAGATCTGGTTTACTCACAGTCTGGTACTCTGTACGAGTTAATCCCAAATGCTACCCGTGCCACTACTGATCCATCCAAACCTTAGTCTTCATCACATCCGGATGGCGTTATTGGCTCCGTCAAAACACAATGTTTGTCCCAGTCGACTGGAACAACTAATCGATCTACTCCAACATCCACCTCCAGTTTGACCGCACCCTCCACTACCTCCCCCCAAACTCAAATATCTGAGGTGAATGTAGTTCAATCTACCCCTTTACAACAAACTGGAGGTAAGAAGAAAATAAAAAACAAAAACAAAAAGAACAATAATGAACAACCCAAATCTCAAAACCCACCACCTCCTAACGAAAAGAAACCACAACGGAAGCTAAAAGTCTCATGTCTTCCTTGTGGTGACGGTCACTACACTCGAGACTGTCCACATTGCGATGAAGTGGCCAAAATTTTCAAAGGGAATTCACAACCCACCGTGCTTACTCAGCCTTTTCCTCAGCAACAATCTATGGTTGCTCAAACCCCCTCTCTAGGGGGCAGTTCCAACCACCCTTCTCATGATGAAGCCTCAACAAGTGCCCATATCTATCTCTTCAATGGGTTTGATTTAACCACTCGCTCTACGACTTACGACACTCCAGTTAAACCTGACAAAGTAAAAGTCACCAACGATACTTTATCGAATCCATCACCATCCTCTGTTAGTCCTCTGCCTAGACCACTTCAGATTGAGAAACCTGTGTTCGACTCTATCTTACTCCCTCCTAAGAGAACTATCTGTAAATCTACCTTTAATCCTAGTTCACATGCCACCCAGAACTACAACATTGTTGAAGATATGGCACAAGCACTGTGTGCTATGTCTGTGTTAGAAGTTCTACAACACTGCCCCAGTCAACGTAGAACACTCTTGGCCGCTATTGGCGCTTTTGATCCCGAGTCATCCAACATGATCATGTTTAACCTAGATAATTTCTCGCCTCGACTCTCTCATCAACTTTCTTTCTAAGTCGACGTTGTTTTTCATAATCAACAAATCCACCGAACTATCTTGGATGAGGGAGCCTCTACTTGTGTCATGTCTTTAGCCTGTTGGAAAAGGTTAAAATCGCCCGCACTTAACAAATCTGCAAAGATGCTATGTGCATTCGATGGGCGAGGTTTTCATCCCCATGGACTTTTGCAGTCCTTGTCCGTCCGATTGGGCAACAAATCCGTCTTTGTTGATGTTGAGGTGGTCGATGCTCCCCTCGATTACAACTTATTGCTTGGAATAAGTTGGTTCTATGCTATGTTTGTTGTTGCTTCGTCAACATTTCGATGTGTGCAATTTCCTTATCAAGGAAAAATTGTCACCGTCGATTAGTTAGATTTCTGTACACCTGGCACTCACACTCCTGCTACCAACAATATTCCATTTCTAGGAGATCACAAGATCACATATGAAAGCGTTGGTGTTGGCTTGTTGAAAGACTCTAGCCTTATGGGTACCTTCCCTACACCACTTCCACCCACCACACATCATGTTGCCACAATCAATATGATTTCAACTATGGTTTACCAATCCTTGGAATCATCTGACCCTTGGATTGTACCTAGTATGTTGGAATTCGATGCACTAGGTGACACCATTCCACTTAGTCCAGCCGAAACCTCATACGTTTCCATCCAATCCACCTCTACCTCCTCGGATGACCAACATCGCTTGGCACCCGACACTTACTTGATGCCATCGTGGTTAAATTCCTCGACGTCTGTGTTCGACTACATTTCCCAAATTTTTCCTTTTGATGAATCAATAATGGAACTGGTTAGCATCAACGATGTACCTTGGGATGATAACCATCATCGATCCTCTTTTCTTCCACCTCTCGAAGAAATCCAGGAAGATATACATTCTATCTTCTCCCCTGATGTTGTCCAATTTCCCCAATCACCTATACTTATGCAAGACGCTATTTCTGAAGGGAATTTAGGCAACATTACCTCTACGGTCGAAATTGATATTTCGATCAAGGAAGGTATTGTAGAAAATATTAATCTCGGCATTAATTGTACACCCAAGGAAGTGGTTTCCTATATCGCTTTGTTTAAATAATTTCGTGATGTCTTCGCTTGGAGCTATGAAGAGATGCTAGGGATCAATCCTTCGATCATTGTGCATGAGATTAAAACCTACCCAGGTGTAAAACCTGTTCGACAGAAACTCCACCCAGTCCATCCTAAGAAGATTGCGGCTATTAAGGTAGAAGTTGAGAAATTATTGATGGAATGGGTTTCGAACATTATTCCGGTTACTAAGAAGAAAGGAACCATTCGTGTCTATTTTGATTATAGGGACCTCAATAAGTCTTGTCCGAAAGACAACTACCCTACACCCTTTATCGACCATATCATTGATAATTGCGTTGGTAGCGTAATTTTCTCTTTCATGGATGGTTTCTCGGGGTATAACCAGATTGACATTTCACCGACTGATCAGCATAAGACAACCTTCATCTGCCCGTGGGGAAATTTCGCTTATCGGAAGCTACCATTTGGCCTTAAAAATGATGGTGCTACATTCCAGCGAGCGATGTCCTACAATTTCCACGATATCAAACATATTGCAGAACCTTACCTTGATGACTTACCTGTGCACTCATCCAATCGATCATACCATTTTTGGCATCTACTGGCTATTTTTCTTCGATGTCGGTTCTACCGTATTCGTTTGAACCCACATAAGTGTATTTTTTCTGTCGAATTAGGCCGACTCCTCGGCTTCGTTTTTTCCAAGGATGGGATTCGGGTGGATCCCTTAAAAATTAAGGCTATCTTGGCTTTACCTCCACCTAACAATCTGACACAACTCCAAAGTTTGCAGGGGAAAGAAAACTTTCTTCGTCGTTTCATTTGTAACTATGCTGAGATTACAAAATGATTTATGCGCTTGTTATAGAAAGACACCCCTTTCATTTGGGATGACACTGCTGAATGCTCGTTTACTTCTCTTAAGCATGCATTAACCAACTCTCCTTTGTTACATCCTTCGAATTACACAAAGGACTATATCCTTTACTTAGCAGCCACCACTTCCACTATTGCCATGGTGTTAGTTCAAGAGGACCCTAATGATGAGGAACACGTGATATATTATTTGAGCAAAAGTCTATCTAGTCCAGAACTTAGATATTCACATGTTGAAAAGTTGGCTCTGGTAGCTGTCATCGCTGTCCAGAGATTCCGACACTACATTTTGCTACGCACCACCACAATTATTGCGGACTCGAACCCCATGTACCACATTTTGACACGTCAAGTTCTTAGGGGCAAATATTCCAAATGGATCGTTATCCTTCAGGAATTCGATCTCGAGTTCACTAAATCCAAAGCTAAAATGTCCCCGATGTTTGCTGAGATTATTTGCGACTTTCCCCATGCTGATGAAGATACTGAGCCCAGAGATTCTCTCCCAGATGAAACTCTGTTCCTCATTAGCATGTTCGATCCTTGGTATGGAGATATCCTTCTTTATCTCCAGACCCAACATTTTCAGCTCGATAGCTCTCGGGAAGAACGTCGTCGTATCCGCCACCATTCTCGTCGTTACCTTATTATTGACGACACTTTATACCACTGCGACATTAACACTATCCTGCGACGTTGTCTAACTCATGAAGAGGATGAACACATGCTTAATGACTGTCACCTTGGAGCATGTGGTGGTCATCTTTCCGGGATGGATACCGCTCATAAAATTTTACGTGCCAACTAATTTTGGCCCTCAATTTTCAAAGATTGTATTGAGGCAGTCAAAAAATGCCCACCCTGCCAAGTTTTTCACAAAAAAGCACAAACCCACCCTGCTCCGCTGCATCCCATTGTTGCCATCGGCCCCTTTTCCAAATGGGGCACTAATTTCATGCAATGTAATCCTACCTCAGCTGGGGGGCACGGTTATATAATCGTTGCCGTCGATTACTTTACAAACTAGGCTGAGGTTATGCCTACCTTTCTGAATGATGACCGTATTGCAACTCTTTTCCTTTTTAACCACATCATCAATCATTTTGGTGTTCCACATGCCATTGTCACTAATCATGGTTCACACTTCAAAAACTGAATGATGAGTGAGTTGCATGCCAAGTTGGGTTTTCGCCATGAGAACTCATCCCCGTACTATCCTCAAGCGAATGGAAAAGTTGAAGCCATCAACAAAGTCCTCAAAAATATGATCCAATGAATGGTAGGGACCAACAAGACATCTTAGCATCTACAACTTTTCTCTGCTCTTTGGGCCTACCGGACCTCAGTAAAAACTTCTACTCATTTCACTCCTTTCCAGCTAGTATATGGCATAGAAGTTGTTTTACCAATCGAGTGCGAAATTACTTTGTTAAAACTCAAAGTAGAACTCTTGCCCCACACTTATGCTGAAGAAGAACGTTTATTACACTTGACTAAGTTGGATGAAACACGTCATGATGTTTCTCTCGTCAATGAGACATATAAAAAATGAATCAAGAATCAATACGACAAGTCTGTCCATCCTCGCACTTTTGCATAAGGAGACCTAGTCCTCGTTTATGACCAGGCTCATGACAAGTTAGGGACGGGTAAGTTAGAACCTCTATGGCATGGTCCTTACATCGTGAAACATGTTCTACATAGAGGCGCCTACGAGTTAGTGGACTATGATGGAATCTCCCAGGGTGAGCCTCAGAATGGGCTTTACCTTAAGAAGTACTATGCTTAGGACATGTAACATACATGCTTTGTACACTATTGTATTTAGTTTGGTGTGTATTTTTCTTTTGCATGCTCGAGATTTTGCCTTAGCCTCTTATGCTGTGTCTTGTGTTTTCATGTGCAGATGGCATCTCCCTTTCCTATCTTTGTCAGGTTTGCGGATGGTGCTAGTCGACACACCTAGAACGTTGCTTCTGCAGCTTGGGTCATTTACCACTCCGATGAGTTGGTGAGTTCTGGAGGTATTTGCTTAGGATCGACAACTAATAACATGGAAAAATATCATGCTGTCATCGGACTTTTAACCGAAGCATCCTCCCTAGGCATTTCTTGCATAATTGTCAATCTGGGCTCTCAACTCGTGGAATGTCAACTCAATCGAATCTATGCTATTCACAATCCTATCTTGCTACGACTCCACCTACGAGTTCGCTGTCTTGAACGAAAATTTGATTTTATTGAATACCGAAACATACCAAGAGAACTCAATACCATTTCAGATTCATTAGCAAATTGCATTATGGATAGATATCTCACACATAGATAAGTTTTGATAAAGGAAATGAATCACATCACATATCATCATGTAAATTAAAACACATCGCATAAAAAACATAATCATTTGAAAATCATTTGGCACTGAAAAAACTCGGAAATGTATATATATACGGCGTGGCTGAAAATGTTTGATTACATTAAAAATGGTACATAGATAGGAAAAATGTGGGTCCTAACACCCATAAACATCGTCATACAGACTATCCAATCATCAGGAAGATTCTAATCTCCCTACATCACATTATGATGCAAGTAACATATCACTGCATTGGATATTCGCCTCAGTAGAGAGTTAAGACTCTCAGACACTCCCACAATGTGTCTTTGTAGATGTAGTGGCACTTCCCTCCTCCTGAGAGGAGGGATACCCATTGTGAGACCTTGGAGGTTTCTTTCAAACTCCAAGAGACCTCCTACCACTACCCCTTGATCTAACACTATCTGAGCATCCCCTCGATGCCCCAGTGCTGGCATCTCTGCTAGACCTGTTGCTCCTCTATATTCATGATGAAACAATACGTCTGTTAAAGAATCTTCTATGTACTCTAAAAAAATCTTATAACATTCAAAAATTAAAAACATTTGACAAGATCAGTTTGGTTTCTTACATGACGCAACCCAATCCTTGCCTTCTGGAAGAACCAAGTCCATGCTGCCCCGGAAATCTACTCCAGCGTATGTAAAGTCTTCTATCATGATCAATTGGCATCTCAGCCAAGCGAAGAAATCACCGGTGAATCTAAACTCTGAATCTGGGCCTAGTCTCGGAGATAGGCTGGTCCACCGCTCCATACGTGGTTCTCTCACTGGTCGTACCGGTAATGAAATCTGAGGTTGCATCCCAGGAATGCGTTCTAATAAGAATGAAACCAAGAATGAACCATATCTGAACTGATTCCGCTGCCTTGATCTGCATCTCATAATCTGTTCCTTCACGTGGTGAAGGAACCCTGCGCTCCAGTTAAACAGTGTTGGCTCTAGACACTATAAACCATAGGCCACTTGTGATATTGAAACTAGGTGTGCACTCGTACTTCCTGCTATAATCGTAATGGAAAATAGAATGGATCGAAGAGGTATATCCCTGATATCTTTGATCGCAATTCTGCCGCCCACTAGTCTCGCTCCTGGGACACAATGGTTTGCCAGATACTCATCCACATGCCCGAGAAGTACCCGCTATCTGGTTAGAACTATGGGAGCCCCCCTTTTTGAGAGACTAGTTATGAAGTACACGTCTTCCAACTCAATGGTAAGAAGCTACATTCCCATATGGAATCCTTGTTCTGCAACGTTCCACAACCCGATCATATGCTCAAGAAGAAGGACCGCTTTCTTCATTTTTTGCATTTTGATATATTTGAGGAGACCACAATCCCTCAATGTGGCTCTCGATTGAGGACTTTACAAAGTGGCCACATCATCGAGCTCATGCTCTCTTTCTTTCCACTAAAGCATGATTGTTGCCGAAATCACCTGCATCAACAATCAAATTTTTCATTAAAAATCACATTTTTGGGCAATTTTCAAAACTTTAAAAAATGATTGTTTGCTCTTGTAAAATACCAACTCCCTCTTTGCATGAACATCAAGGTGCCCACACACCCTTACATTAGCCATCAAGCGTTCAAAAATTAAAAAAAAAAAACTTCTTCACGTTTTGAGCGTGCGCTGACCATTTTTGGGCATTTTTTCTTATGGTCTTTTGGACAACACCCTCATAGCCACTACACCAGAGAGTAAACATGCCCTTCAATGACTAGGAGGGGCATTTTCCAAGCCATTAAGAACTCCCCCATGACTTTTAGAGGAGCGCTGAGTTTTTTGGGCGCTTGGGCCGACCCAAGGCACCATGTTTTATAAATATTTATTGCCTTAAAAGAAAATGCGAACCATGTAAATGAAAGAAGGGAAGAAGAGCACCATCCTGGTCCAAACGACGAGGAAAATGGTTGACCATAGCTCCAACACCGAGCAAAACAAGATTCACCTCCAAATGGAAAATTCTCCACTACTACAAATCTTGGCACAACTTAAATGGTAAATGACATTTTTTACCCCATTTTACTATTATACATTTCATTTTTTACCTAAACATATAGTTTTTGGGTTTTTAAAAATATTTTGGAGGCTTTATTAATCCCCTGGAATGCAGTTTTGACATTATTGATAGGTTTCAGAGTAGTTTTGTTCATTTTTGATCTTGTCACATGCACGAGCATAGTCTTAGTTCGTTCTTAAGCTAAAAAATATAAGAACACATTGGGTAAACTTTTATCTCTTTTTCGGACCCGCATGGATAAACGAAAAATGAACCCCCTGGAGTCTTCTTTAAACTCTCTTCAGACTCTCTAAACATGAAAATATTGTCGAGTGATCTTGCTTCCTTTCCCAATCGTTAAAAGGTTTGAAAGGGCATCTTTCGAGTGATAATTTATCTCTTTTTCAGCCTCGCAAGACTAACATTACGAAAAAGGATAACATTGGAGTCGTCTTTAAGTTGTTTTCAGACTCTCTAAATATGAAAAACCACCGAGTTTACCTTCTCTGGACTCGTTAAACAATCATACATTGAAGGGCCCATACGTGACCGAACCCTTACTTCTTCCAATTTGCTAAACAAAAGAAGAGGGACTTACCGAAGGTGAGTCATATCGAGCATGTGTTACCTTCCTCGAGCTCGTTAAATTAAAAAGAGGTACTCATCTATCTAGATGGGGGGAAAATTGAAGGAAGCAAGCCAAACAATTTTTGAGAACACTACCAGTAACTCTTATGATCACCCTTGAACACGACACTTTGTCGTTGCACACATTTTAATCTGTTGAACCTCTTCACTGAACCAATCCTCTGAGTTTCTTTTACTCCTTTGGGTCACCTGACGAAAGTCACAACATCCATTGCATCATCAAGTTTTGGTCCATGTCACGTTTCTGCTGTTGTGCCTCAGTGTTCAAGGGAAGTATCTGCCTCGAGAGTCAGCCATCACAAATATTCTGTTTCAATACCCATGTCAGTCCATGTTCATTTGATCTACCAATTACATCTCTATGCCC
>SNQJ01S0078911.1:17531-34050 GCA_010110895.2 Picea sitchensis
TGACATTATTAAAATTTATTGTGTTTTGAAATGCATTAACTAATGTGTAAATCTGCAATCAATATGCACTAAACAAATTCAATTCATTTAAAATTTTGATTTATTTTAAATAATCCAATTTGAAATAATCAAAACCATTTTTTTTTTAAACTCTGTAAATTGAGTTTACTCTGTAAATTCATTTTAAACTGGGATATATCAAGCATCTAGAGAGATCCAATTTGTCAAGATGTAAATATTGTTTTTATTATTTCATTTTATGTTAAGTTTTACAATGTGTGTGTAATTGTTTTTTTTAATTGAACTGATTTATTTTTTTATTGTTATATTTTTAACAAAATAAACTTTATTTCTATTATTTTTATTTTTTTAATTGAAGCGACATTATTTTTATTTTTATTAGTTTTTTAATTTAGTGACTTCTTTATCTAATATAAAACTAACCCTCAACATCTCCCCATACTAAGGGCGTTGGTTCGTTCTACCTTTTGGGTTTTTTGGCGAATCAGGGGATGTACATTTGGACAAAATCTCTATTTTCTATTATTTAAATTGCATTTCTGAATGCATAAATGGATTAAGCCTGCTGAAAAACCTTTGGAGCACTCTGATTATACAAACTTAGCCACTCAAATCTACATATCCAACCATTCATCACCAAATTTCAAATAAAATAAAACAAAAAAGTTACAAAAAAAAACCCAAAAAATAGAACGTTTAAACTACTACCCTACTAAATTATAGAACAGCTATCTATTTTCGATGCAATAAACACCTCGCTACTATCGAGGCATAGTATTAACTCAATTCTTTACTTAAAAATATACGTTGAGATATACATTTGCTCGGCAGCGCGGTGGACAAGGCGAGGATAAAGAACTAAAAATATACGTTTAGATATACATGTACTCGGCAGCGCGGTGGGCAAGGTGAGAATAAGTCGGGCGGTGGACAAGTGACGACAAAGAAGCCCACTGTTTGACTCACTCTCCGCGCCCACAAAAACCCACGGTTTATATACTTCTCAATCCGCGGACGTATCCACGAAAGCAGAAAATATCAAGTCTTCTGGAGACTTTCTGACTTTCAGAGGGTACATACTTCCCTACTAAAGATTGTATAAATAATTTTGTTACCGTCAGTTTTCCCAGCCCCCGGAATTCGGATAACGCCCGCCCACTGGTTTTTTTGTTCTCTAGTTACACGTCACTCCTATCGTTCCCTACACATTTTCAGCTGAAGTTCGTTCCATTTTATCCTATTTAATTAATTACTAGACTAACATTGATCTCATTGATTCATCACTCCTTCTAGTCTTCCTGTATCCATCTAAAATATCTGTTTTTAATCGATTCGGCATTTATCAGAGATTCTGTGACAGGTTACAGCAGCAGCTTTCAAGTTTTCCATGGACCTTGTTATGGACGTTCATATTGCAGAGGACTATGTGAGAAGCCGTTATAGGTCAAATATGTCGATGCAGAAACGAGATGGCCGCGTTTCCTTGAATGATATTAAGGCCGTGGACGAGAAAAAGTTGTTGCCACCAGACGATAAGGATAAGCTTCCTTCTTCTGCGTTCAAGATTAGGATGTCTACTTGTACTGGTAGTAGTTATAGCAGCAGTTTCATCGATGACGTACTTCTCAATTGTTTCGCTCCATAAATTGATGCCCAACAGTATCCACAACCTGAATCTGTAACTCGTAATTAGCAGAGAAGTAGCTGAGTGTCGTCATTCTCAACCCCAAAAATGGTCATCTCAATTTTGTGAATATATATCTTCATTTTTGCCCAAAATATTCTTGTGCTTCTGAGCGTCGGATCTCATGTTCAATTATCTGCTTCTTTTTTCGATTTCGTTACACTGCTATAATTTGTATCAAACAATAGTTTATCAAATCATATATTTTGTAAAAATGGTATTGATTCAAAACAGATAATAAGAATTTGGGAAGTTCAATTGGCAAGTGCCTTAATATGAAGTATGAAGTGTTATGTTTGATGAGGTTTTGAGTTAAATATCCTTGAGTATAAGATAGGTAAGAAAAAAAAAAGATAAATCCAAACTTGTTATAGATAAGTAAGCTTGGAAAAACTCCATTGACAAATGCCCTAATATAAAGTGTTATGTTCGATGAAATTCGGAGTTCAAATACCGCCGGCAAGAAAAAAAACAGATAAACAAGATAGGGAAGTGTATTTAATGCAAGCATGTTCCCTGTAGATTGAATGCTGTATATTTAATCCCGTGTGGTTAATGTAACGATAATCTCTACATATTTGATATTTTGTAGTCGTTGCTGTAAACCAATTGGCATGATCATCCAGGTCTGCAACCGCCTGTAAATGATGCTGCAGGCAACATGAGCTTTCACTTCTCCATTAATGGAGGAGTTTCATTTCTTAGCGAGGTAATGTTTATTTTGTAGCACTCCGAATTTATTAAGCGCTTATATGATAAAACGATATCTGTCTGACTAAAAAAACTCATGGCCATGGTTTTATAATACTTGTCCTCACTTCTATGATAAAACAATATCTCTCAAACTTAAAAGATCCACGGTTTTATAATACTTGTCCACCAGGTTTTATAATACTTCTCCAGCAGTTGCAGTTGCAGCTGCAGCTGCAGCTGCAGCTGCCATTTGCTAAGTGGCAGTTTGAACTGAAAGGTTCCTTGTTGCTTCTATGATAGATAAAACAATATCTCTCAAACATAAAAGATCCACGGTTTCATAATACTTGTCCTCCAGGTCTTATAATACTTCTCCAGCAGTTGCAGCTGCAGCAGCCATTTGCTAAGTTGCAGTTTGAACTGAAAGGTTCCTTGTTATGCTTATGGAAGCCATTGAGATTTGATTTTAACAGTCCTATGAGATCCTTAATCCCTGGAGTCAATCACTGCTATATATGTGGAGTCCATGATGAGATCCTTAATTTTTGGAGGACAGGTTAAGAGAGGTATTTGTATAAAATGAAGGTTAAATATTTTAAATTTCCATTTTTTGGATTTTGTTTTATGTAATAATAGTTAATAATACTTTTTAATGTAACTAAATTTATAATTAAATGTAACTAAATTTTTTATTTGAAATTTACAAATCCATTAATTAAAATCGACATAATTCTATCTATATTTAGGTAAAAATATAAAATTCCCTTTCATATAGGTAGAAAACATTCAATTCTTAACACATTTAAATTCATAAAAAAAGGAGTAGTGGAGCAACAAGTCCCTGCCAAGACACATTTAAATTCATAATAACAAGGGAAGTTGTGGAGCAACAAGTCCCTGCCAAGACTCTCTTGTTGTAGGAGAGCATTCTCTATTGTTCAAGTCCCTGCCAAGACTCTCTTGTTGTAGGAGAGCATTCTCTATTGTTTTTTATTGTCTAATGCAGGTTACAAGCTGTCCATGATCACTCTAGCTAACAGGCACCATCATTTATTATCTCGGACTAATGCGCACAACACATCACAGGCTCCAGCCACATCACAGGCTCCAGCCAGTGCGTTGCCCATAAAAAATAACATCACATGCTCCAGCCAGTGCGTTGCCCATAAAAAAATATTTTTGAGCTGATGCATTCTCACTCCTCTTGGGATCTAGTGCATCAAAAGCTATATCACTTCTTGGATCGAGTCCCGGCACCAAGTGACTAAAAACCTGTCATCAAGTGGATTTTCATGTTTATAAGCTGTTACTGAACCCTACTGTCAGGTTTATGCTGTTACCGAACCCCAACAATAGCGAACTGAACCAATAGGGGTTTCAAACCGCCATTATTGAATGCTTATGAAAAAATCCAAGCTAACCTAAAAGGAGTAAAATCGGTAATCAGCCTGCACAACGTACGGATGAAGTTGTTATTAAAGGCCAGAAGATATGGAAAATTGTTTAGTTCATGGAAATGCATGGTAAGTCTTCCATTATTTTTAATTTTATTAGCTACATCTAAGATGCACTTATAAAGGCACAAGAATATCCTTGACATTGTTGACACAGCTAAAGTTTACAATTGCTTAGCTCTGTAACTATATAGGTCGGTTACCTTAAAAAAAAATAACCACAACATACTTACCAAGATCATTCGCTCTACAACATACTTACAAATATCATTCACGTTTTCCCTTCATTTTTTACCGTTTTGCGGCTGGATCATTCGCTCTTTGTTTAGCTGTTTTGTTTATGTATACAGATCAATATGATTGAAATTTAATGTAATATGAATGGCAGGAACAAAACAACAAATGAGAAAGCAGAATCATCTTTTATTATGCTGAAGAAGGGTATATCAAGTGTATACACAAGAATTATTTTGAGAGTGTCAGACAAACAATTTCCATCAGATTATTTTGTGAGTGTCAGACAAACAGTTTCCATCAGATTCATCCCAGACAGAAGCAGCGAATTCCAGGAAAGTTCTCATTAGGAAAATATTATTATAAACAAGGTAGGTTATGATTTGTTTGTTGCAATCATATGAGCCAATGATAAGTTTGTTTTTTTCCTCTCGGTTTCTATTGTTTTAAATGTGGCCCTGCTCTTTAAGCGATTCAACACAGTCCTAGAACATATCTTGTATGGTTTTGAATTCGAAACCTAGTGCTCTCAACTTTGAGGTGTTGTAAGTGTAGTAAGCTCTGTCTTCCCAGACGTTCTCGAATGTGGATGCCCACAATAATTAAAAACTAAGAAATCATATATATGTATAAGCTATAGTAAGATAGAGATATTGGGGATATACTGACTGTGTGGGAACATTGAGATGTGGATAATAGTCTGCTAAGATGGCTCCCAACTCATAGTTTTCGAGCACAACTGAGGAACATATGTAACGTCCTTTGGCAGTTGGTTCCTCATAAGCAAGAATGTCGATGTGAACGTATCCCATTCGTCCATGCATAGTAAATTTATGCGTTTCTCCTGTATTTTCATGGTTGTTAGTATCATTTTCTGTATTTTCATGGTTGTTAGTATCATTTTCTGGTTTATATTCTTGTTTATAGAAATTTTATAATTATAAAAACTATTAATAAAAAATATATGTGATAATTATACATATTTACGATTTTACAGGGTCTTTCGATTTTCTGGTTTATATTCTTGTTTATAGAAATTTTATAATTATAAAAACTATTAATAAAAAATATATGTGATAATTATACATATTTACGATTTTACAGGGTCTTTCAGTCGAGCAGAGAGGTGAAGCCAACAAGCCAAAGATTTTGAGATGACTAATCTACAGAATAAAGTAGCAGAGCTGTGGCTTTCTTCTTCCGCTGTCACTTCTGACTGAAACGACACTCAACTATGCAACAAAACAAAAGAAGAAGCAGAAACCAACAGAAACCAGAACCCACTTTCCTATGAAATAGGGAGGATAGGACAACTTGCATAGTAGATGCATGTCAAAACAGGTGTAGGGAGAAAAATGCATCAAAACAGGTGTACTAAGAAAAAAACAAGTGTGTCAATAATTTCTATTCAGATTGTCAAAACTTTGCAAAATTGTATAGCATTTAATGCCAGGGAAGTAATGCTAGAATTAGTTCTAGCATTACTTGAATTGAAAAAATTATTCAGCTAATTTGTGCTGGAAGGTGCTTTAAAGCTAAGGTTTTCTTCACTTGTGCCTCGGGAAGAGGCCAAATAAGACCTCCAACCGGAAAGTTAGGTTAAATGATATGGAATTTTGAACTTTAATGATATGATTTTTCAAAACTTTATCTTAAAACTAAAAAAGTTCGTAGAAAATAATACTAAGAATGAAAATTGATTACTATAAGTCCCTCTGCCAGAAGGGCAGGGACTAATAAAGGGATGTTAAAATTAAAATTTTAGGTAAAAATATAGATTTCAGAGATAAAAATATAGAATTCCTTTCGTATCGGTAGAAAAATTCAATTTTTAACACATTCAGATTCATAATATAAGGATGTTAAAATTAAAATTTTAGGTAAAAATATAGATTTCCCTCCATAAGTGGGAAAAATTCAATTCTTAACCCATACATATTCATAATAAAGGACTGTTAAAATGTAACAGATTTAGATTCAAAGACAACATTAGGGAAAAATTCAATTCTTAACACATACATATTCATAATAAAGGAATGTTAAAATGTAACAGATTTAGATAGATTCAAATAAAAAATTTCGAAGAATATGAATAAGAGTATATTCAATTCTTAACACATTATACATATTCATAATAAATGAATGTTAAAATTCTATTATACATATTCATAATAAATGAATGTTAAAATTCTTAACACATTATACATATTCATAATAAATGAATGTTAAAATGTAACAGATTTAGATTTAAAGACAAAATTTCGAAGAATTCTTAACACATTATACATATTCATAATAAATGAATGTTAAAATGTAACAGATTTAGATTCAAAGACAAAATTTCGAAGAATATGGATAAGAGTATATTTAATTCTTAACACATTCTAATGTTAAAATGTAACAGATTTAGATTAAAAAAGAAATTTTTGAAGAATATGGATAAGAGTATCCAAGTTTGGGGCTCTATTGTTATTGGTAGAAACTAAATAACAAATTACATAGGTTTAAAGGAAGAAAACTCTTTATCAATATGTAAGGAGTATCCATGTTGACAAGGACCAACCTTTTCATGAATGCACAACTAGGTGTATTGTAGTTTTTTTTCCTAAAGAGGACATTTGATAAGCTGTATTTAAATTGTTTTAAAATAGCAAAATTCTCTTAAAAACTACATTACATGAACAAAATTCTCCATAATAAATAAAACGAAAAAATCTCGAATAAATTTGGAAACAATTTCTATTACATGAACAAAATTCCCAATAATAAATAAAAACACTTTTGACAAAATCTCCAATAAATTTGGAAACAATTCTATTTCATAAAAGGACCTATAAATATTCCTTATTCCACATACATTATAAAAATACCATCAAATAAAGTGGTATGTAATGGAAGATTGGCATCACACACGACAAGGTTTTTGATGTCAACCTCCAACTTTTACAAATTGGGAAGAAAAGATGCTCGATGATGCATATCTTCCCATGGCTTATAAAACGAATTCATGACCTCCATGATGGCCTCATTTGAAGGCAAGTCAATATCTAGGAAGTCATGCAAAGTAGGAGGAGTGACAAACCATGTGGATAAAGAGTATTGATCGAATTACACATCTCGTTGGAGATTTTGATCAGTGTCAACAAATGTAGACTGGATCACCTAATAGGTAATATCGACTACACTAAGTGACATACTCGCTAGAAATGATTCAATGCCATAAGGATTAGGCACGATCCAAGGATCAGGAGACCCATGGGATTTGAAATTTCCTATAGAAATCATATAGATTGGATCCATGGTTTGAGTAGTGAGTGGTGGGGGTAGAGTAAATGTACCCATGAGAGATGAATCCTTGAACATCCCCACACCAACACTCTCATAAGTTCTCAAGGAACCACTAATGAACAAATTGTTTGTACCATTGTTAGTCCTATAGTCAAGTGTGCAATATTCTAACTGATCAATAGTTACCACCTTCCCTTCATGAGAAAGCATAGAAACCTAAATATCAAGGATACTACAGACGCCATTGCATAGAACCAACTATGCCCAAGAAACATGTTGTAATCTAATGGGATGTTGACTACCTCAACTTCAATTGAGATAGTCTTTCCACCTGTTATAGAATGTTTCGTCTACGAACAGATGAAACCTCCCTTGGATTACAGACCCCTATACCAAGACATAAACACTACAAGTGGACACTAACATCCCTTTAAACTCATTTTAACCAATCAGAAAGAGAGAGGGAGAAGGGCACGATGTACCTTATTTCGAAGTTTGTCCTCGATGCTTCCAATCCATGAGCTCAATCTTCAAACTCCCTGGCACAACTTGATACCTGCAAAGGGTAGCAAAGAGAAACAACTATCTCCTACTCTAGTGGATTAGGTAAAACAAATTCATCTATGAGGATTGAAGCGACAGTAGACAAGCACATGCAAGAATACATAAGCTTGAAGGAAACATGCCAAGTATATTCAATGAGAACACAAAGAGAATACTTACAAACCGTGATTGATGTAGCAACAGCCTCTCCAAGCTCTCCTCGCGCAACCCTTGCACAAATCTACCAAGATCAAAATGATGATACTCTGACTGATTAGTTCCTCTTCCTCCTTGGAAAACCCTCAATTTATAGGTTTGAGAGGCACAACCACCATGAGAAAATGAGGGATATGGTTGAGGCTATGGCTCCTTGAGGTTTGGATTAGATCCTAAGGTGAAGCCAAAACATAAGGGTCAAACATAACCAAACCGATCCGAAAGAGTTGGCCCACAGAATAAGGTGGAGGAGATCCCTCTTTTCTCTCAACAAGAATGGTGCTCCCCCTAGTGAGATACATGGCGCCACCCTAGCATTTGAGCTCCCCTAATATGGTAGAGGGGGTGCCATGACACTCCCCCAACATGGCTAGGGGGGCGCCACCTTGCATAAATGCTCAGAAAAAGATCAAATTTTCTAAGGAAAAGATGTGTTTTGACCTAAAAATGATGGGTTTCCTCCTCCCATATGACTTAGGGGTCATGAAAGTTTTTTTTAATGGTGTCAAGGGGTGGCGACACCTAACAAAGTGAATGCAACACTTGGGAAGTTGCATACAACACTTGCGACAATGCATGTGACACTTACCGATGTGCATACATAACTTTGCGACACTTGCGACACTTAGGGTGCAAAACACAAATGTGGAATTTTATTGTGTAACAGATGCCCCCTAAAGTGTGAGGTTAGAAGAGAAACTGATGGCTGAAACACTTTACAAATTCTTCAATGCAAGGGTGGTGGAGTGGGAGAACCTGGAAGAAGCTGTAAACAATCATAAAAAAATATTAATATATGTTTCATTTCCGAGGCAGACATACCTATGCTCAGAATACGAGATGACTCAAAGCATGATCGTTGACCAATACATTGCGGATCCATGATAATACTAAGGATATTGATCTGGATTATTTTTGGCACAAAATGAGAGTGGAGATATAATAAATAAATGTACAGAGATGCATCAATAATATAATAGATATATAACAAAGATATAACCATAAACACAGAGATACAATAATACACAATTTCTATTAATGAGCGAAAGATACAAAACTATAGAAATACAGAGCGAAAGACTCGCTAGAATGGTGGAAGCTTATCTCTAAAAAGAGATGTGACAACTACTCACATTCACACGAATATTATTGTTATAATGAGGCTCCAAAAACATTTTTAACATAAATAAAGTCCAAAACCCTAACGCCAGAAAATTAAAAGCCAACAGTATTTTGGACCATGTTTTGGGTAGTTTGGTGTATCAACTTCTCCGGTGCGTAACTTTGGCATACAATCTTCGTTTTGGGCACACAATAGCTTGTTGGAAAGGTATCGACGAGGAGCTTCATTTTGGGGGATAAATAAAAGCCTTCAACTATCATTGAGGTGATCGATCGTGAAAAAAACATCGTTTAGACCTTCAAAGTGGCCCCAAAAGTTTAGGACCCGATAAACTGCTAAAAATAGTAAGTTGCCAAAAAATTGTTTTGAGCGAGTTGGAATAGGTGGGTGGCCACATATATCCACCTGGATCAATCCTCCCTCCTTAGGAATAAATGGTCTCCATTACGTTTATTTCCCGGGGGAGAGGGAAAACATTTGCTGAATCTGAATCTTGATGACCTACTTGCCTTGCTGGAGAAGTTGTACTGCTTAGCTTGTTGAAGAATGTCATGAACTTGTCGTTGGTGGGGTTGAATATGTTCAACCAACATGTTGTATCTTGTCTTGAATGAGCAGTGTGTAGGTACCATTGTAGGTGAATAAAAAATATCTTTTTTTTTCTTCTGTAATTTGCTTCTGTTGGAAAGGAAGGTCTTAGGCCAAGGCTGCAGTGGTTGCAGTGTCCTTTTGTTCATATTTTAAACAAATTGTGAAAAAGTTGAACTTTGTAGTATGAGATACTACCTTGTGGCACTGTTTAGGTGGGACAGTAGTTGGAACTACCTCTGGTATCCTGTAGAGATGACTCCCCAAAGTAATAATAACACTATGGGGTCGAGACTCATAAATATCACGGCGCTTCCACATATATGGCTAACCCAAAATAATATCAAAGACATCCAGTGGGGAAACATCACATAATACTTCACCGTTAAAGGGATGGAAGTCATATGACAATCGACACTGCTCGTTGACACAAAGATATCGTCACTAGCAAAGCCACCCAATGTTGTATGGCTGTAGGTGTGGTGTTATCGACAATCCCAATTGTTTGAAAACCTATGCTGAGATGAGGTTCTTCTAGCTTACGATATAAAAAATGAAATGAAATGAGGTCCCCTTCACCCACATCGGTGAATGGAAGAGGCGCTCCGCCTCTTAAGGATTTGCTGGTTTTTCTGGTTGAATTGTTGTGGTCATGACAGTAGTAGTGGGGTCTGTGTCAATGATCTATCTTCTGCCAATATTTTATGAATTGGATTATGAATTTGGGTTCGGCTCTTTTTCTTTGATCTCGGCCACCAATGACTATTTTGAGCAACATTCATCGGTGTTGTGCTAGGGTATTTTGTGGAAGTCGCACCACTTTCCAATGTCATTCTTTATCTTTCCCTTACCCTTCTTTTCCTATGGCTTGGACTAGTTTTCAGGAGGTTGTTTGTTAGGTCCATATTTATCATACTTTGGTGGTTGTGGATTTGCAGACCTAGAATCCCGCTTGTTTCAGTGACTAAATTTATGCTCGATTTTGAAAGTATATCGATAGGCAACTCCCAGGGATGAGATGTCCAGGAAATCCATTTCAGTTTTAATGTACCTATGCAGAGCCCTGCGGTATTTCAGAACTAGATTTCGCTTGGAGTCTTTGATACCAAACTTAGTGCGCAAGGTATGGAAAATATTTGTGAACTCTGACATTGTTTGGCCCCTCTCTTGCTGCAATGTGGTCCATCTCATGTATTGGTCATCATAGTTACCAACATGGTAATATTGTTCTTTGACCGCATCCACAAAAAAATCTCTAGTGGGCTCGGCCCCATATATTCTAGACTCCTCTGTGGAACTTTGATCCTAGTAAGTTTCCAACCAATGTTTGACATGGGGGAGAGCCTTAAAGAGTGCGAAGGTGATCTTTTCCCTCTCGAAAAAATTGTGAACAAAGAAGTAACCTTCTATCATATTTAACCATTTTTCAAGGGCATCCGCATCTATTTGACCTTCAAATATGGGAATATCAAAATTAACTTGTACCTTGAAAGGAGAGGTGCTTCCAAAGTGGTCGCTTGATGAAAACGTGCCTGCTATTATCGGCAGACATTGAAGGATGTGGGAAAAATTCTCCATCGTCTCGTCCCTCTGTCGCATGAGAGCTTGCTCAAGAAATAGACAAGAGCTTGCTCAAGAAATAGATTAATAGAATCTTTTTCTTCGTCATTTTTCTTTTCTTCCTCCATGGATGGTTTATTGGGTGTGAAAGAGAGATTTCCCTCAAGATATACAAGCTCGAGACCCAACTTTCTATACTCAGACATCGTCGGGGACATGCACTAAAAAATGATCAAGAGTAGCTTGTTCTAATACCATTGATACATATTATTTTTTGCACGAAATGAGAGCAGAGAGATAATAAATAAATGTACAGAGATGAATCAATAATATAAAAGAGATATACCAAATATGTAACCATAAACATAGATGTACTGTAATACACAATTTCTATTAATGAGCGAAATGTACAAAACTGTAGAAATGTAGAGTGAAAGACTTGCTAGAATGGTGGCAGCTTATCTCTGAGAAGAGTTGTGACGACTAATCACATTTGCAATAATATTATTGTTACAATGAGGCTCCAAAGAAATTTTTAACATAAATAAATTTCAAAACCCTAACCCCAAAAGATGAAAAACCAACAGTTTTGTGGACCCTATTTTGGGTAGTTTGGTGTATCAACTTCCCGAGGGTATAACTTTGGCATATGATATTTGTTTGAGGCGCATGATAGCTCGTTGGAAAGGTATTGATGAAGAGATTCATTTTGGGGTCTCAATAAAAGGATTTGGATACCATTGAGGTCCCCGATCATGAAAAAAACATTATTTGTACCTTCAAAGTGGCCCCAAAAGTTTAGGACCTGAAAAACTACTAAAAATAGTAAGTTGCCAAAAAACAGTTTTGATCCAGTTGGAATAAGTGGGTGGCCATCGATATCCACTTGGATCAGATATGGACACCAGAGATACAATGTGGATCCATACCTCCATGACATGAACTGATCGAAGCCACAAAAAATACATAGTGGAGCTACAAGATGACAAAACATAGCCATGGATCAATACAATGTGGATCTATGTGATAGTATATATCAGTAAGATTGAAAGAACGATGATTGTAATGAAATATTTTACATGCTCAATTGATCTCCATCACAGCTTGGGAAAAACAGATAACAGAGTGAGAGCCCAACTGTAACATCCCTGGCCACTCAGGCCAAGCCATTCTACTCTAGAGAACACTTTTATTCTCTCTGCAGAACATATTGTAACATACGTAGCATCCAACTGAGCTATGTCACATAAATGTTTTGAACCACATTCTATTAAAACATATACACACAGAATTTTTGCAAAACTTTATATATAAAACGTAAACAGACAAATACATACTGTAAATGCATAGATTCATACAGAAATGACAGTAAACATATACATGAAATATATGCAGACAATACCCATAAATATAAAGAAATCTATAACCAAACATATGATAAACTCATAAAATTAAACACGTAAATAATAATACAGCATGTAAATTTATCCACAATTGACACTTATCTTGGTAAGAATATCACCAAATGTGTGCAGACCTTCCACAAACCTCCCAACCTTAGACCACACTGTTCATCACTCTCAGCAGTGGGTCACCCCCGAGCTGGGACTAAACTCCACCCGGGTAAAGGGATTCCTAACCAAGCTAATGGATCATACACAACAGGAAAGACTCTGTCACATGTTCCAACTCAAACTAACAACCTACAGTCCCTTATTCCCCAAATTCCTATCCCACCCCAGAAAGTGTGCCCCTTCTCTACTTAATAGTCCTTCGGCTGCCCCACTTCCTTTCCGGGCTTCAACAACAGGCTGCACAGGAAGTCTCAGAGCCCTGTAGCTGCAGTTTAACACATTTGGGAAATCAATTCCCAACAATTCTCTCACCCATAGATATTTCTCACAGGCCCGACAACCCGCTTCTTCAATATGCCACAGGCATGACAACCCGCTTCTTTAGTCCAGCTCCCAAGCTAACCATCTACACAAAGAAGTATAGTTATAGATACAAGTTCAGGTACAATGACATGAAGGTACGAAGGATAGCTCAACGAGTGTTTGAATTCTCATCGATGATTGACTGAATCACTGAATGATGGAAAATGAAGTAATTCCAAACTATATGTATGCATGTCCCCAACTTGACACTTGTCATGTTGGGAGTTACTTTGGCCCACTTGTCTCCATATTTAGAACTTAGGATAAAATAATTATCCATACTTTATACTTTAAGAAATATTAATATAATACTTCTTTTTGTCTTAAGATCCCTAGATTAGCCCATTTTCTTTAACTTTTAGCCCCCACCCTTTCCCTAGCTAGTGGAGTTTAGTCTCCCATACTCTTTTATCGTGGTTGGTCTGCGCGCAACGATGTATTTTATATTAATGATGAGATATATACAAAAGTAGGTGCACTGGCCTTTAACATCTAGGCTCTCTGTCCTAATAATCACAAAACTGGCTCACCAGCCTATAAAACACAACATATACACAAAGACTCCCTGGCCTCAAAATCACGCACACTTAAGTTGCTGCGCACGGTATCATGGAATGTGCACACTTCCTCATTTTGCTGCACAGTACATGCGTGCACTATGCCATGAAAGGTGCATACAAAAATGATATCAAACGACTCACTAGCTTAAGTACATTTTCATTTACATTACAACTGGGTTTGGTCTAGGGATATTACAATCCCCTTCCCTTATTTATGCACTATCCTCAGTGCATTATGTACTCGTACACAACAAAATTTCAAAAATCCTCAAAAAGATGAGGGTATTCTGCCTGCATTGCATCCTCATGCTCCCAAGTAGCATCCTCAGGACCATACGAGGTCCATTGGACCTTTACAAGTCCTATGGCTCAATTCCAGCGCTGTTTGATTTTCCAGTCCAGAATGCGTACTGGATGCACTTGGAAAGTGCCTTCTTTCTCCACCTGAATGACATTCCAATCAATAACATGATTAGCATCATGTACATATTTCTTGAGCAATGATACATGGAATACATTATAAACATACATAGATGTAGGCAATGCAATCATATAAGCTACTGGACCGATCCTCTCTAGGAATTCAAATGACCCACAATAGCGAGTTGCCAACTTTGAACAATTCCCAACTTCAAGGAACTTCTGTTGGCCTTTACTTTCAAGAACACATAGTCTCCTACTTTAAATTCCCTGTGAGTTCTTCCCTTATCAACATAGCTTTTCTTCCTGTCTTGGGCAACCTTTAAATTTGTTTTATTTTTATCATTTTCTCCTCTATTTCCCTTAGTAGATATGGCCCAACCACTGCTCTATCTGTTGGGTTATCTCAACTTACCAATGTGTTTCACTAATGGGCTCATATTTAGAGATGTTTGGTACCCATTGTTGTGATTAAAATCTACCAAGTGTAGGTAGTATTCCCATTTTGATAGTTTATCCATTACATACATTCTCAACATATCTTCAATCAATTGATTCACCCTCTCTGTTTGTCCATCTGATTCTGGATGATAGGTTGTACTAAAATTCAAATTTGTTCCAAATCCATTGAATAATCCCCTCCAAAAATTTGAGCTAAATTTTGGGTCTCTATCAGACACAATTGTCTTGGGTATGCCATGTAATTGAGAAATTTTCCACATATAAACATCAACAATGTTGGCTGCCTTGTGAGTGATCTTAACTGGAATAAAATGGGCGGCTTTAGTAAGCTTATCCACCACTACCATGATAGAATCATGTTTCTTGTTTATTCTGGGAAGTTTGGTGATGAAATCCATTGTTACAACTTTCCATTTCCACTCAGGAATGGGTAATGGCTGTAACAAACCAGTTGGGTGTCTATGCTAAGCTTTTACCTTTTGACATTCCAAACATTTGGCAATAACATCAACAACTTCTTTCTTCATTCCTGGCCAATAATATTGGCTCTTGACAGTTGCAATAGTTTTCTGATAACCTGGGTGTCCAACATAAGGTACATTATGCATTTCTCTCAATATCATAATTTTCAATTCCTGAAAATTTGGTACATAAATTATGCCCCTGTACATGAGAATTTCATCATTATCTAGCTTGTATTCTTCAATTTTCTGCTACAAATTACCTTGGTATAATTTTGCCACTAATTCCTTATATTGCAAATCTAATTTTGCAGCTTCCAAAATTTTGTCTTTCAAATATGATTGGTACATGCTAATGGCTATAGCATGCAATTCATGCACTCTTCTGCTAAGTGCATCAGTCACTTTGTTCTCTTTCCCCTTGATATGATTTATATCAAAGTCATATTCACTTAGAAATTCTAGCCATCTGCTTTTACTAGCCTTTAGAGTTGGTTGATCAAATAAATATTTCAAACCATTATCGTCTATCCTCAACTCAAACCTTTTCCCCCTGAGGTAGTGTCTCCATTTCCTCAAGGCCTGCACTATGGCTGCCAACTCCAAATCATGAGTAGCATAGTGTCTTTCATGTTCGTTCAACTTCTTTGATTTATAACATATAACAAACCCATTTTGACTAAGGACTCCACCGAGTCATTCTTTACATGCATCTATGCATACAATAAAGTCTTCATTTGGGTCTGCAATCCTTAAAATTGGAGCACTTGTTAATAATCGTTTCAAGTGTTGGAAACTCTTTTCACAATCCAATGTCCACTGAAACTTCACATCCTTCTTTTGCAAGGAAGTGATTGGGTGTGAAATCTTTGAGAATCCTTCAATAAATCTCCCGTAGTAGCCTGCAAGGCCTATGAATGATCTGACCTCTGTCACATTCTTTGGTGCTAACCATTCTCTAATGGGTTCAATCTTCTCAGGATCCACTACTATCCCATTTTTTGAAATGATATGTCCCAAATACTGAATTTGCTTCTGATAAAATGAGCACCTGCTCAATTTGGCATACAACTCATGCTCCCTTAATACTTGCAACACCATCCTCAAATGATGCTCATGCTTTTCTTTTGATTTAGAATATATAAGGATGTCATCCAAAAAGACAATGACAAACTTGTCTAAATATTCTCGGAAAACACCATTCATTAAGCACATGAAAACAACTGGTGCATTTGACAACCCAAATGGCACCACTGTGAACTCATAATGACCATA